>JXSR01S000925.1:57133-76684 GCA_000969725.1 Ophiothrix spiculata | reverse complement strand
AAAAACTTGTTCAATACAACCTCCATTTTTAAGATTTTTTTCTTTTCTTTTCTTTTCTTCCTTTGTTGTGTCTGTGATTTGATCTGGCAGATATTCTTGTGATGAGAGTTTGATCATAGACAGAATAGAGTGTCTATAGTTGGATATAGTTGTCGAACAGGTAAATTCAACATGAATTATTGCTGAATTTACAGAACAAAAATCAAATCAAATTTTAAAAAGTGCAACAACACATAGGTTATTGCTACGGCTTGGCAGTGGTGGCTAGGACCACCTTGCAGTGTCTTTATTTTAACCTTGCACTTGGAAACATTTTAGTTCATTCCAGTCTCAAGATTTGCAAAGTCAAGAGGTATTGGGATCAAAATAGATACATGTAATTTGTGGCAAAATTTCAAGTGTCTTGACATTTCACCCTCAATTTTTGTGCCCTAAATTGTGATTGCTCAACCTAAAAAGGGGGACTTTGCGACAGAACACATTTCAAGTAACTCCGAAAAACTGGTGAAAATAGGCAGCAAAAAATAAAGAAATTGATACAAATTTCCAGCAGATTCTCTGTCGTAATTTTTTTTCACCTTGATCAATTTCAACATTTTAAAGCTTGGAAAATGCTGTAACAGATGAAATGATAAAATCAAAATATATATCATCGCAAACTCCTTCCTTTCAGGGTGAGCCATCACAATTTGTCTAGCTGTTAACCTTGAAACAGTACACTGTTCTGAAAATTTGAACATTATGTTGAATTCATTTCAAAAAAGTTATGGCAAGTATGTTGGAAGTCCTCTATAATCAAGTTGATCTAATTCAAAGAATTGGGTCTGCACTACTGGTCTGCACTTTTAAGGGGGTCAGCAGAGCCTCCAGATACATGTAAATGACCTGGGATGGGGGCAGAGTAATTGAGATCAGAATATCATGAGTGTCCAGCTACTTTTGAAAAAGTATCCTAAACTAGGATTGTACCTCTCTGACAAATTAAAACCTAAGCATGTATTGTCTAATGATTTTCATACCCTAAACATACTTCTTCGCTGTAATTATATCTAGGCCTATACCCTATTGAATATATTGCTATTTTTGTTGACCCTATAAGCATTTAGGCCTATTATAGCTTTGAAAAGACCTGTATGATCCTATCTGCATACTCAGTGTGGAAATAATATTTTAGGAAAAAAAATAATATTGAGGCATTTTTTGCACATTAAACAGATGATTTTATGTGTTAAGGATTTAATCTAAATGTTAGGAGACTACCCTCTTTGGGTATTGGTATTAATGATTAAGTACAATTCAGATCAGTCATAATTATGGTTTAAATTATTAAAGGGCATTGGAAATTTCGAAATTCTATTTGTGGATGATTTAAACTTCATATCCTAGAAAGTAACAGTCAATTACCAGGAAAATTTTGATCAGAAACTTTAAAAAAGTGAAAATTTAAATTGTATTTTGTTTGTTTATCTTGGGTATTAGGCTATTCTCTTAATGTGTCAATTTTATTGATGCCATATATCAAGAAAGAGACAAAGACTTATTTGTAAAACATTCTTTTCACATCATAGATTGCAGATAAATCAAATGAAATTTGGAGTTTGCATTTAGCTCTCCTGAAGTGGCCAATTTTAAAATTTCAACTATGGGGGGGGGGGGGGCAGTATTTATCCAACAATAATGACAAATGAAAGAATATCTACATAATATTAAATAATTATATGGTTTGAATTTAACAATGGAACTTTGCATGCTGTCATTACTGTTAAGGCTGGGGTAGACCTTCAAATGGCATAAATGGTTTTTGTACTCTAACTTTAAAACCAATTGCATAAACTATATAAAAGTATACATTTTTAGAAGCGAATTTTTACCCTGAACATGGTGATGATATCAGTTTTTGACCAAAAATGTCAATTTCGGCAAAAAATGCCAAAAACCGTATTTTTTGCCCCAAAATTTCTGGAAAGCCTGACTAAAATTTGCATTCATGAAATTGTGAACTTTTTAGCTTTTTGGAATTTAGAAACAAATGTCTAGGAACGGTTTTCTCAAATTTTTGCATTTTATCTTATTTTTTGAAAAAATGCCAAAAATAGGCCAAAAATTGCCATTTTGGTGGCAGCGGTAGGATTGTTTTGCATTTATGACCTATTTTTTGCATTTTTTTGAAAACTAAGATAAAAATCAAAAATTTGAGAAAACCGTTCCTAGACATTTGTTTCTAAATTCCAAAAAGCTATAAAGTTCACAATTTCATGAATGCAAATTTTAGTTAGGCTTTCCAGAAATTTTGGGGCAAAAAATACGGTTTTGGGCATTTTTTGCCGAAATTGACATTTTTGGTCAAAAACTGATATCATCATCATGTTCAGGGTAAAAATTCGCTTCTAAAAATGTATACTTTTATATAGTTTATGTAATTAGTTTGAAAGTTACAGCACAAAAACAGTTTATGCCATTTGAAGGTCTACACCAGCCTTAATACTTCAAATGATGCAAAAAATTCAAAATGATGCTGAACTTGTCCAATGCCCCTAGTATTATGCTTATGATTCAAAGTAAACATCACCAGTAGAAATCCTAGTTGCTGATGTTCCTAGGCCTACCCTCTATAGACCTTGAAGTATGCAACAAGCAATCAGACTCTGTTACGAGATCCATAGCATATCCCTTGTATTCTACAACATTGTGAAGTGATGGTTTTGTATTGTGTAAGAGACTAGTAATGATTGATTGGGATTGATTAAGTGCGAATCACTGCGTATTATTATATTTTTACATGAATTCTTCATAAGTTTTATATTTTTTGGGGAAAATTCTTGTTGCTAACACATGGACAAACATTGTAAATAAATTCATTTGAATATTCAGCAAGATTTGGTACGTTCTCATGATTCGAGAAATACGGACTAATTTACTTCCAAGTATGGTCATATTGATTTTTGTGCGTTAATCGGATGCTTGTTGCATACTTCAAGATTTACAGAGTATAGGGAGGTTTAAAGATTCCTTGGTCATCACCCTTTTGAAGGATCTCTCTCCCAAAACCATATAATAGTTGGCACCTGTGTCCTTAAAAGTGATTCAAGATGATTGAGTATAATAGGATAAACTAGGGGATCAAATTTGGGGGATGTTATTGTGACCCCCACCCACCGCACCGAGATGACAACCAAATGTGCTGTGCTAGCAATCATTCACATCAAATTAATATCACCGTGTCAATAAGACATTTCTGTGTAGAATTAAATCTTAGCTGACAATAATATTTATAGGAGTGGATAAACACAAGTTATCCAATTAGGGGTACCATGTGTATTTTGAGTTAACATGCCTTATTTTGAGCCCAACAAGATCAGACAAACTGGGGCACATTGGTATATGTCACAGTAGCTTATTCCGCACGTTCACATCCATACAATTGTTTATAAAGATGGATGAATTTTTCTCTCCTTTATTTCAAAATATAACCAGTTTTATTTTAAAAACTTTTACATTATCTGCATCAATTTTTTAAGTGTAAAAATAGTGAAAAAATTATACTGACACATAAACTTATTTTGAAAATCCTGGAAGGTTTTTATTTAACTTCGCTATTTTGATGTACAAGATATGATTAAAAATCTTTTGAAAGTAATCAATTCACCCTACTGCAAAAGATGAAATATTTACATTGTATGTAATAGTAAGGCCAAGAAAAAAAAAGGTTTGACTCAGAAACCATTTGCAAAAAATCTATGCGGTATGCGATTTTTTATTTTATTCTATTTTTTTTATAGAAAAATAGCTATGCACTCCCATATGTAGGTGGATAGCGCCTAATAGAGACTGCCAACCAATAGACACCCTTTTTTAACGCTAAGCTGACACCTGGTACCAAATAACCCCGTTTTTTGACACCCGCTACCCCAATGCCCCTATTTTTTGCAAGTCTCACACTAAAATGACTCCCTATTTTCTGTCCTCGGCCTATTATCTCTTGTCTCTACCAGACTATACAACCTGAAGGCTTTTGAACCCTGAACCCTATTACTCAATGGGGTTTTTGGCACCAAAAGCGTACAACAGTGTTCATTAGGGTTAAGCTTTCACAGAAAAACATGTACCTTATGCTGTAAGGTTTATGTATACAAATATACAATGTGCCTTTCTTTAAAAATCTTGATAAATGACTTGTTATGGTAGGTGCAATATCCTTAAATTTTGCCGCTGAGGTTAGCTCATACCTGTCTTTTTTAAATTGAAGTGTTGTCCCCCCCCCCCCCCCCCCCGGAAAAATAGCTAAGACTTAAAAGTGAACATCACCAAACATGTAGCTCAAATCAGTACCTGATCAACAATAAATTTGATCACATATACCCACTGGCATTGACTGCAACATTAATTACCAAGAAACAATCGTAAACGAAGGAAGTTAATTAGATTGCTCCATATCCCTATCACCTCCCATCTTATCCTACTTGGGTCTTTGTCTTCAAGCTAAAAATAACATTTTTTTTTTAAATGACCTCGGAACGGGATTTTTAATTTAAAACACCCACTCGGATGTTGCGTCATTTTTACTTTTTAGGATTTCGGCCAATTTTTTGATTTCCATGCCAAATAAGGTCAAAAATTCGCTTTTTTCCAATTTTTGGTCATTTTTTGACCTTATTTGGCATTCCGAAGTCATTTAAAAAAAATATATTTTTAGTTTGTCCGGAAGCCCAAATGGCCAAAATACATGTTTTTTGTGATTTTCTCAAAAAATTTGATTTTTAGTCAAAAATCAACATCACCATCATGTTTCTTGTGAAAATTCCTTTCTGGAAATGTATACTTTTGTTAACTTTAAGCATTTTGTTAAAAAGTTATAAAATAAATTTGCAAAAACGTACAATTGAGCAACATGCTTTCCCCCCTTAAAAGTGTACATCACCAAACATAGATCAAATCAGTCCCTGATCAGCTATCAATTTGATCACATTGATTACATTTTTTGACCTTATTTGGCATGAAAATTAAAAAATTGGACAAAATTCTATAAAAAAAAATATGTCGGAACATTCGAGTGGATGTTTTAAATTAAAATTCCCATTCTGAAGTCATTTTTTAAAAAAATTGTTATTTTTAGTTTGTCCGGAAGCCCAAATGGCCAAAAAACGTGTTTTTTGTGATTTTCTCAAAAAATTTGATTTTTAGTCAAAAATCAACATCACCATCATGTTTCTGGTGAAAATTCCTTTCTGGAAATGTATACTTTTGTTAACTTTAAGCATTTTGTTAAAAAGTTATGGTACAAAATAAATTTGCAAAAAAGTACAATTGAGTAATGTGCTTTCCCCCCTTAAAACTGTTCATCACCAAACATAGATCAAAACAATATCAGGTATCAATTTGATCTTACATACCCACTGGCATTGACTGCAACATTAATTACCAAGAAACAATCGTAAACGAAGGAAGTTAATTAGATTTCTACATATCCCTATCACCTCCCATCTTATCCTACTTTGGGTCTTTGTCTTCAAGCGTATACCAGTAATTACAAATTGTCCCGTATCCTCTCACAGTAAAGAGCAGCTTCCTGTTTGTTAGCTGGGTGCTCCTTTTTGTTTCTTTGCTTGTCAGTTTTTAAAATCGACTTGAATTTATTTCGGGTGTATGAAAATAAATTTGGTGCCGGGGAAAATTGGGAAGAAAATGTACAAACACCAGGGGGAAATCGGGAAAAAGTCTTTACCCCCCCCCCCCCCCCTGACCAAAACGTCTGGCTACGCCACTGCTGCCTAAAGTTGACACGATTTGCTTGCCCCTCATCAGTTGATGGCCAGGCAGTGATTTGATGTGTATGTCATCAATACTACCTGACACATCTGAAGCAAAGTTCATCTATATCTAACACTGCTGAATAGTGCAGGCACTGCTACTCACACCCACCATAATTATACATGATATACCAGCAAATCCATTTTTTGTCTCTTTTGTGAGATTTGCAAAGTAACCCAGTTTAGTGAGTTTAGAGTGACACAAATCTGAACTGTCTCCTAAATGATAAAGAAGTGTTGC
The DNA here is from genome assembly GCA_000969725.1 of Ophiothrix spiculata. Lineage (NCBI taxonomy): Eukaryota > Metazoa > Echinodermata > Ophiuroidea > Amphilepidida > Ophiotrichidae > Ophiothrix > Ophiothrix spiculata. The sequence goes on along the minus strand of JXSR01S000925.1, from coordinate 70,636 downwards.
TAAGATAAGGGGTCACCTCTAATTGTTGCTCATTAAGTATATTAATTACTTGGAGAGAGGTCAAATGAGGTCAAGTTCAAAGTGCTAAGGGATGCTGCAGATGTTCTAAGCTTTATTCGCTTTGACCAATAGGGTGATGATATCAAAATACTTTATTAAATGATTATCGTGATGTCAAAATCATATCATTGTCATGATATCAAATCATATCATATTTTATCACTCGGTAGATAAAAATACAACAATTTCATTGGTTAATACTAGGGATAACAACGAGAAAATTAAAGTTCCTATTCAATTTGTTTTCATGGCACATTCACATTGTACTCTGTTTCCAAAGTAAAATGACACCAAGATCACATCTGTGGGTCCTAAGATATTGAAGATTTTGTCCAACAAATTTTGCGCGATTTGAGCTTAAGAATGAACATGCAAGTATACAGGATGATTAATAAAGCTGACCTAAACTGAAAATAATGGTCATTCACATTGACAAGCATAAAATTAATAGGAATAAATAGCACCTGCAGTGATATTATTGAAATCACCAAAGACACAGTTTATGAAGAAATTGATTTTAATGAAACAAGATGTAGAATGATGGTATTATGAAGCTTTATTTTTGATATATTTTCATAGTGGATCAGAAGGGGGACTAATTACAATTTTTTAACTGGTTTTATTTTTAGAGCAATTTGAATAAATTGCGTCAAATTAGAAATTCCGGCCAATTGTGCATGCACTTGAGAGCCGCTGTGAGCGGCTTGCCGGAGTGAAAGAGTTAACTTTGTTCTGTAACTTACTTAAATTGTGTGTATACAGATGGTTATTCATACATTAGCGACACATTAAATTTCAGGTGCAATGTCATTTAGATACATTACCGTTTCCGGTGTTACCGAACCTTTCTGTGGTTTCAGGTCACCTACAGAAACCTGTAAAAGATATTGCATTGGTTTTTTCACCATGTATAGGTGACATTCTTAGCTATATTTTTGCTAATTTTTAAGCAGCTGCCTTTAATAGAACAAACGTTATGATACAACAGGTAGAAGTTTTTGAATGACCCTCGTCCAATAGAGCTTACCTGATCTATTGGGTTTATATGGTGTTCATTTCCCATTAGAGACCTTTGTGATTCTTGGCAATTTTTAGTTTTGCTGGGTATAATTTGGTTCTTGTTCAGGATATTATAGTTGATTGTCCATGGGAGTTATGAAAGTGACACACCTGTCACCTCAACTCCTTTAAATTGCTGATTTTGATTTACAGAAGCTGCTGGACATTTTCAAGTAGGGTGTACTCCAGAAGTCATTTTGACATTTGGACAGTTGCCGTTACTCGGTTTCCCCTTATGTGCGTTATTAACCTTAAATTTCCAGAACACATTGTGATATTATTGTTATGAATAGATCTCAAAAGAAAAAAGAAATGTTTAGTAAATATTTCATCTCAAGCCAGATGTGGCAATATTGGTCAATGTTGCTCTATATGGCAATAACCTAATTGAGCGCTTGTAACCCAACCATAATTGTATCTGACATTTTGTCTGCATTTTCCTGAAGATGATCTGGATGTAGGCCTAAGTTCAAGATTCTCATGCAGTGGCATTCATTTAAGGGCTAGTGATAAGTGTCAGATTGGTTTCCCATTCATAGACTTTACTTTGTCTTGCAAATATCTAGCAATGCTGGACTTAATTGAGGTTCTTGCTATAGTTAACATCTATCTACATTGTCCAAGGGAGTCATTTTATTAAGAAATTGATATCAGGCTGATGTTTCCTGGACACTTAGTTTTCTTTCCCTCTACTGGGTAAAATTTTCCCACGTATCACAGACTTATTTGTGTCCTGAATGTTTCTAGCTTTGCTGGGTATAATTTGGGTTCTTGTTGAGGATGTTATAGTTGATTGTCCAAGGGAGTTATGAAAGTGAGATATCTGTTAGTTTGACGCTTCAAAATGCTGATTTGATTTCCATTAAAGAAAATGCTGGACATTTTCAAGTCAGGTGTACTTCAAGAAGCCATTTTGACGATAGGACCAGTGTTCTTGTTAAGGTTGTATGTGCACTGGGGGTGCAAGTCCTCCTGTAAATTTGGCAAAATCCTGGAAAGTAAATCTTATTTGGGCAATTTTTGGGTATGAAACAGTCTCAGCCTCATGTAAAACAACATTTTTGTTTTCAGATTCTTGATCCACCTTTGGGTAACATCTTTATTGTCCAATGGAGTCATTAAAGTAGGAACATAAGCTGGTATTTCCTGGACACAGACTTTTTCAACTATTCCACCTATAATATTTCCACCACATACTCTGGGTCTGTCTTGAAAATTTCTAGCTTTGCTGTGAATAATTTGGTTTCTTGTTAAGGATGTTATGCTTGATTGTCCAGGGGAGTTATGAAAGTGAGATACCTGTCAGCTTGACTGAAGTTTGCTGATTTTGATTTAAAGTAATGCTGGACATTTTCAATTTTCAAGTCTGGTGTACTTTAGGAAGCCATTTTGACATTAGGACCAGTGTTCATGCTTAGGCCGTATGTGCAGGCGACACACCACAATAGAGCTTCCCATTGACTTACTGTACAAAATGGCTTCCTAAAAACACCCGAGAACTCAATAATAAAACAACTGGTTGCTTCAACACTGCCTTTTCTCAGATGATTATTATCTCTTCTGACACAAAATGATGATAAAAGTACACCTTCAAGGCAAAAATTTCAAGAAACTGGACGCTGAAGTATAACGCCCCCTATCACTGACAGCCAAATTTTGTATTTCCAGAAAGCGCAAATTAAGGAAAACCCTTTAAATTTTACCAAATTAATCTGGAGATCAAAAATGGCATTAGAGCATCTTTAAATAAACCTACTTTTATAATTAGAACAAAATATTGACCAAACATATTGCCCTTCCATACGTTTTGAAGTCCTGTTTTTAGAAGGGCAGTCAATTTTGCCGATTTTAGATTTGCTGATTTTAGAAATGCCAAATTGCGAGTGCTAGTTATTTAGTGTAGTGCGCCCTGTAGAAAGGGTGCAAATCCTCGTGTAATTTTGGCAAAGCCCTGGGAAATTAGCCCAATATGGACAATTTTGGGGCTCCTGTAAAACAAAAATTTCTTGAGATCCTGGATCCATCATTGGGTAACATCTTCTTTGACATTGTCAATGGGATTAGGCTGGTGTTTCCTGAATACTGACTTTTCAACTTTTCCACCGTATATTTCCACCACATATTCTGTGTCCGTCTTGACAATTTTTAGCTTTGCTGTGAATAATTTGGGTTCTTGTTAATGGTGTTATAGTTGATTGTCCAAGGGAGTTATGAAAGTGCGATACATGTCAACTTTGGCTCCTTCATGTTGTTTTTTTCATTTAAAGTAATGCTGGACATTTTCAAGTTGGGTGTACTTCAGGAAGTCATTTTGACATTAGGGCTGTTGATGTTACTCCCCGATGCCTAATTTGAGATCGAATTACTAGTCTCAATTTGATATGTTAAGATATTCCTTGGAAGTTTATGGTAATGCTATCAACAAAGTAGAGGACTTCAAATACCGTGATGACATCCAGCAGTGGAGATTTTTAAAAAAAGAAAAGTAAGGGTCTTACTTGGGCAGCATTTTGGAAACTAGATGCCCCAATATCACTCCCCCAACCGTCTGCCCTGCAACGTAAAAACGTAGTATGTGCAGGGGAGATATGTTGCCAGTATACTTCCTTTTCCCTTGGAGAAATCCTGCAGAAATGAGCAGACGATCAATTCTCTTCCACAACTAAAGGCAGTATCTACTATATCGAACATGTGCTGATACAACTTTTTTGCATGGGAATGAATTTAAAGCAATACTATAAGGTGTTGAAAATGAAGCGCCCCCTGTCACTCATCATTTTTGATTTTTTTAACTTATTGGGTTTGTTTTGGGTAAATAATAATTCCCTCCAAATGATTTGACTTAAAATTTCTTATTTTTTCTGTTATGGCCATTGTTATTGTTATTGTTGAATTAAATTCGGGATCCCGAATTTAATTCCACATGTATTAGTATAGGAAAACATGCATGTGCTTTTTATCCATTTTTTGGTGGCAAAACATTTTTTTCAGAAAATACTCTTGAAAATGCTTTTAGATAGTCACATTCCTTCATTTTATTTTGTTTTTAGTAAAAACTATTTTTGGTCAAAATCTTATAGTATTGCTTTAAGTGAAACTGCACATCTAATGGCTGTATCTGCTATGCTTTATAGATGCACATACTGCGTTTTTACTTTGTAGGGTCCTGACACCCTGGTCACATAACCACTGGTCGCCGACTGGAGTCTGGTAATCCGCAGGAAGCAGCAACGCCGTTATGATGCCAGTGAATGCTTGCGAGCTGTTGCGATGTCCGGTCGGTCAGCGGTTGGACTTCGGTCATTAATTATTAGACCATTACTGAAGACATTGATTTTAAGCCGTAAGGTTTTAACTCAGAATTAATTTCTTGCGGCATGCTTCTGGCATCTCTGTGGCTCACAGACACCAACCGGTCGCTGTACGGACACCGGTCAGTCACCGGCCTGCGTCCGGTAGGTGTCTGCTGAATTGCATTCACCGCATTTGAAAATATGGCGTGCTAAACATACTGTATACTTTCTTCTGCACATTCAAAAATGGAGTTTAAATACATAACTGCACATTTGTTTGAAAATTAATAACCTGAAAATGTTCTTAATGGTGGGCTTTATGGTTACACGGTGATAACGAGCATTGAATAATAAACTACAAAGGTACATATCACTGTGTGTGGTGTATTTGTATATTGTTCAGCAAATCGGCCATTTTTATATGGAAGATCGAATATGAGAGGAAACATGGATTATTTATATTGAATACATATGGCACCTATAAAAAAATTTATACGAGTCTTATTAGATTTAATAATTATGGTTTGGCCCTCATTTAAGCATGCAAAAACACTTTTGACCACCAGTGTAACTACTTTAATGGTTAAATGTCACAAATTCTTAGGTCCGTATGCACAAAGAACTAACTCTAGTCCCGGACTAAATGAAAACTTTTTTTATTGAAAATGATACAATTTTTGGAATCTTTAATAATTTATGTCCTTAAGCTTGCATTCAGATATATGCTGAAATGACTATAATTTGACCATTAAAATTTCAATTTAAATCTGTAATCAAGAACATAAATTACCGCTAGATTTCCCCAAAAACGTGTGATTTTCTCCAATTTCAAATTTCACTTAGTCCGGGACTAAGTTAGTCCTGCTTTGTGCATACGGACCTAATTATTTACAAGTAACCAAAGAACAAACTGGGGTGGTGTTTTTTTTCATTGTTTATTTATTCTTTTGCGTGTTCTCTCTTTTTTTCATTACAGGGCGGCACATTCTCTACACTTCGAAGATCATGGACCAACGCTAGCAAAAGACGCAAACATTGAGGGCGCCGACACGTTTGATATTTTCGATCCAAGAAATCCAATGAATAAAAGGAGACGAGGAGAGGATAGTAAGAAAAAGTCAAGAGGAGAAAGGAAAGGACGAAGATGAAATTAGACAAAATGGGTTTAGTGTTGTTACAACAAAGTTGTTGAATTTTGACATTGTTTTTTGTACAAAGCTGCAGAATTTTGATCCATATATTGTTTATGGTATTTGATACTTATGGTGCGTTCATAGTCCAGCGATTTCATCACTGCAACATCGCCCGATACACAGTCTTCAAAAGTTATAGCGCAATATGCGTAGGGCGTTTAAAGACTGCGTATCGACAGACGTCGTGCGATGAAATCGTTGGACTATGAATGCACCATTAGAGTTGCTTTAAGTGTTACGATATGGAAATGAATGGATGTGAAATGGGTTACTATTACAGCAAATGTATTGACTTTTTGAATTGTCTTTTGTAATAAAACAAAGATGCAGAATTTTGAACCCTATGGTGTAGGTGTTTGGTCTGGGGAGGGGGTTACTTAGTGCATAAGTTATTATGGGGATGTGCCGCAAACTTGGGTAGCAATAATCAGGCTCTCTGGTATGCCAGTACGTCCTTTTTCTTTGCAAAATTTGGTATTTTGATGGGTCTGTTTTTCAAAATTTCTAAAATGGTGCAAATTTTAAAAAATTTTCTAACTTCCGAAAAAAAATCAGTTTAAATTTGCGCCAATTTAGCACAATTTTTTGCAGTTAATTTCAATTTTTGAATAAATTTGACTTAAAATTTGAGCATTTGGTATATGAATGGGTCCCTTCATCTTAAAAATTGGTATGTACATGGGTGGTACTTCACATTTCCCAGCGGCACACCCCTACCAAAACCAAATTTGAGTACCCCCCCCCTGGTGTATGGTGCTAAGAACTGCTCATAACTGAGGCTTAAATTCACATATACAAAGAGATGTCTGACATGCCACAAAACCCAGATAGAGGTTTTTTCTAACCATTTTTATTGCTCGGTAACTGATGCAAAGAAGGTCTACCGAATTCCAGCAAACTCTCTGCACCCACTCAAAAATCAACATTACAACTAAGCCGAGAACTTTTTCTATAGGCCAAAAAAAAAAAAGAACTCTTGTCTCAGCTTCCTTAGGCCCAAAACCCCAAGCGCTACGCGTTTTTTTTTTTTTTTTTAGTCAAAAAGGCTATGCGAATGCGGAAATCTTTTTTTTTAATTACGTTTTTAGGTCACTATTTTTTTTCGGCCGCCGAATTTTCCCCCCTTTTTTATTTTTCGATGCAAAAAAAAAAGCAAAAGCAAAAAATCTCCTGAAAACCTTTAAAAAAAAAAGAAATGAAGTAAAATTCGAATTTTTTAACCCTATGCGCGCAGGAAGCTGAGACAGAGTTCTTTTTTTCTTTGGCCATACATGATTTAAGCAGCTGTAAGAATTAACTTCAAGGACCCCTTTTTCTGTGATTTTTTTGTTCACGCATGTAAACACCAATATAGCTCTGTGCCCCCCCCCCCCTGGGAACAAATGTTGATTGGTCTTTTACATGTAGGGTAATGGACTCATGATCTCAGTTAATTGGGAAATAATTTTTGCCATTGCCCTCATGAGCTGTCAATACATGATACTGGTCACATGCTCAAATGATCTTAACTATAATAATCTGATTATTATTATGAAGGTGTATGAATGCATAGTATGCATGCTAACATAACCCTAACCCGCCTCGGTCCAACAAGCAAAAATCGAGAAATTTGCGTAAGTCAAAATATGTCATAGATGGGGACATCCACGAAATGGCAGCCATGGCAGGCCATACTGTGTGGCTTGCCATTGGTGGACATTCGAACAGGATGGAAAAGGTCAGGGGTTCGATTCTGAAAGGGAAATGGGAAATTTTTTTCTATGACATATTCGGACTTGGATAGTTTTTAAGCATTTGGGAGTTAGGGTTAATATTGCATTTTTAAAAACGGTCCACAGTCACACCTAGGCCTATGTGATATATGTGTACCGCCGCGGCAAAAGGGACCAGTTGTCGGCTCGTACATGTTGCTCCTTGTAGCATATCTAATGTATGGTATTTGTATACATCAGATATGCTACAATGAGCAACATGTAGGAGTCGACAACTGGACCCTTTTGCCGCGGCGGTACACATATGTTTTGAACAAAAACAACATTTACTACATCTAGTAGTAGTATAATTTTAATATGTCCTAATAACATACAGTCAGAAATTTTCAAGAGCAAATACTTTTCTCCAGGAAACCAACTGGTGTATTATTAGATAACATATTGTATTTTTGAACATTGTATCTCCAGGTGTAGGTCAGACAGCTGAAATAACACAGATCAAAGAGATGTGTTTTTATGTTAATAATAATAATAGGTGAAACTACAGGTGTAACCAGGCATTTTCATGGGGAGGGGGATGCTCGAGAGTAAGAATGTTTGGTAGGGGAGGAAAGGGTGCATGCGCAGACCCAGGCTACAGTACTCACGTTTGGTTGAAGTGCCAACAATAAAAATATGAATTTTTGAGAAAAGGGGCACATATCCACATGCCAAGTCATGCTCAAATTTTGAGTTAATTTTATACAATTTTTTACAAAAATCATAATTTTCTGCACTACTATACTGCTACAAATTTTGGAAGGTTTAGTGAAATAGACCCATTGAATTACCCAATTTTGCAAAGGAAAAAGCTAGGACCCATTGAGTATCAGACAGCTTGATTTTGCTATCCATTTTGTTACCAGGGGTGTAACTGAACAAGGTGGTTGGGAATTTGGGTAAAAAATATATGACAAGAGGATGAAAAAGGGATGTACACTCCCAGTCAAAAGTGTTTGGGCACTAAACCTTTAACGAGCCATATCTCGAGAACCGTTCATCATTTGCGCCATTTTTTTTTAGGATTTATATTTTACATACATATATCTCAAAAACTCAACAAGAATAGCATTTATCGCATTTGAAAATATGGCGTGCTAAACATATTGTGTACTCTCTTTTGCACATAATGAAACGGAGTTTAAATACATAACTGCACATTTGTTGGAAAACTTGTTACCTGAAAATGTTCTTTACGGCTACATGGTGATAATGAGCATTGAATAATAAACAACATAGGAACATATCAAAAAGTGGCTGTGGTCTATTTGTTTATGGTCCAGGAAATCGGCCATTTTTATGGTTGTGGAAGATCGAATATCATAGGAAACATAAATTTCTTATATTGGATACATTATGCTCCTATAAAAAACATGATTTTTTTCACAGTCTTGGTCGTTTGATATAATAATTACGTTTTTGCCCGTATTTAAGGGTGCGTAAACACTTTTGACCGGGAGTGTATAGACGCAAACAAACACAAAAGTGTTTACTCTACTGGGTGAAGCTGTATTGACCAAGACATACTTCTTATGAGCTATCAAAATGTTTAATGCAACAAGTCTTTGTTATTACATTAATTCCAATGCATTTTCTAATCAATAACGGAGGCTTGGTGTTGTAAAACATCACATGTTTAGCATCTCATATAAAGTGTGGTGTATTGATATTTCATCACCAATCCTCCGTTATTATTAGAAAATACATCGGAATTAGGCCATGTAACAAAAATAACCAGTTGATTGTCCAGACTTTTCAGAAAAGTTGGTAAGGGAGGCCCTTATTAGTTGTTATTTTTTCCAAGATGGTCGCTTAACATAGTTGAAGATGATTTTGTGGTATTAGGTTATTAAACTGCAATGAGGATCATGTCCACTTGTCAATACCAATTAAAAAGGGTTTTATTGATTTTTGTTTTGTTTGGGGGATTAAAAAAAAATAACAAATAACAAAAAATCGGTGTAGCGTCCAAAATCGGAGAGGAAGGGGACGATCAACTGGTTATTTTTGTTATTTGGCCTTATATATTAGATTATAAGATAACAAAGACTAGTTTGCCGCTCATCTTCACTTTCTGATGAAATCCTGCGGATGCAGGATGAAATATAAAAGTAAGTCATCATTCTTCGTTTGAGAGAACTGTTTAAATTCAATACAACATAACAAAGACTTGTTGCACCAAGTGTTTGTTAGCTTATAAAAGGTATGTGCTGGCCCTTTGAGTAGTGTACAAAATTGAATACGCCTGTACAAGAAAACCCCAACTCCAATAGCTACCTTCTGTAAAATATAAATGCATACAAATCTCTGAAAATGCTTTCAAATCACTAAAAAGCATTTCCATGTCTATATCCCAATCATAGTGTCACATTTGACCTTGTAGTTGACCTTTTTTAGTCATTGTTAGATAATTTTTCTAGTGTATAGTTGCAGCAGGAAGCTCATGGAGTTGGGGTTTTCTTGTACTGACTGTTTAAGTATAGGAGCTAAATACTATAACAATTATCTAAGTCAACTTCAAGGTCAAATGTGACACTATTATTATGAAATTAACATGGAAATGCTATTTTAGTGATGTGAAAGCATTTTCAGAGGTTTGTATGCATTTATATTTTATATTTTGTGCATTTATTTTTTATATTAAAGAAAGATCTAGGACCCCAATGGAAATAAGCTTCACTAGAGGCTTTCGTGGGTTATCCTTGGCTATCAGCCTAAAGACTCTTTCTATGTATAATTAACAGAAGGGAGCTATTGGAGTTGGGGGTTTTCTTACACTGGCGTATTCAATTGTCACAGGCTGTAGTGGTTTAGTTGGAAAGAAAATAGAGCGATGTTCATTGCAATTGTTTTATTTTATAACAACTATGTATAGTTTTTGGTACAAACATTGTCTGCTGAGAACGGGGAAATGATGTGATGAGACTTTATTCAGAAAGAAAACAGTGAGTATTATGTTCCAAAAGTTGGAATAAAATTTTGTTCAAAACAAAATTTGTCTCAATTCTTTTTTTTTTTTAAAGCTCAACATTTGCAAAAAAAAGTGATTATTTGTAGATTAAGTATCCCAATTTAAATGAAGTAATTTGTTAATGTGAGCCCATATTCATGAAACCCTGCGACCTCTAGTTGACTGCTAACTCTTGTAAGCAGCCAACTATAAGACATGCCTGAATTCTAAGAATGTGACTGTCCATCAAAATGTAGTGAGCTTGAGAGTCAACGCCACTTTCATTTTGTACTACAACCATTGCATATATTTCCCCGGGGGGGCACCCAACTTTGGTTTTGGTAGGGGTGTGCGGCCCCGCTATCTGAAACCCTAGTCTAGGGAACGGAAGATTGACTCTGAAAAGGAGGTCTAGAGAACTGAAGGACCAAAAAATGACCCTTCAGAACTAGTTTTTGGGGCAAAATTTGGGCTCTGGAAGCAAAAAATTTCGAAATTTTGATTGTAATGGGGGGTCTTGGGAACTAAATTAAAAAAAAAAGAGCTAGAGAACTGAAAATTTTGGAAAATAAGGCTTGCGAACTACAGGTTGTGCTTGAAATTGGGGTCTAGGGAGCGGCAGACACCTTTCTAGGTCAGTGCCCCCCCCCCTCCCAGGATATTTTCAGGTGTAGTACAAAATGAAAGTCAACACTTTCATTTGTACTAAACCTGAAAATACATGCAAAGGTTGTATTTTGAATTGTTCAGTTGACAGAAGTATGTGTCTCTCTTTGAATTTCGTTTATCATTGTCTGTTGTAAAAAGGGTTAACATTAAGGATTGTATGGACAAACCTTTTGTCGACAATCGACAAAACCAATTATATTCGTTGTCGACAAGCCTGTTTATTTGTCGACAAACTCGACAAAAACTAAAATAAAGTGAAATAAAATAAAACAAAATAAATACTCGGAAAAAATAGAAAGCTGTAATGAAATTTGCCCTGATATTTTACTCGTCTTAGCACAAGGTTTTTGATCACGTTTTCATTTATAACATTCTATCGCAGCATCACCACATTGGTTTCAATCAAAGGGGTGCGAATTCAACAGTGCCACAAGTTGTAATTTGCAAATGTTGGCTGCATTGACAAAACTTACTGTCGACAGTGTCGTCGTCAGTCACTCGATTTTGGGGGCTTTGTCGACAAAGCAAATGCTTGCAGCCTACCAGCCCTATACCTTCTGCATACTTTGATGATTTTAGCTAAACGTGGATCATATATGTCCAACGTGAGAAACCACATTCATTTATGAGATCAAGGTTCACATATAAAGGTCATGTAAGGTCAAGTTGTTTGATAGCCTGAAAATGTCAAATTAGCCTCGAATTATTAAAGTCCAATCATGCCAATTGGAATCAAGCTTAGTTTATGAATATAATACTGAAACCTTAATTTGTTGATGAGGTCAAAGGTCACATGCAAAGGTCATATGAGGTCATGTTGTGAAATATGCTGAAATATCGAACCAGGGAGATCTTGTGGTTGGAGAGCCAGTATTTTAAAACACTGTCCCAGCCCGGAATGTGTCTCTATTTGCTTATTCAATATTTATCCGAGACCTAATTACCCCAGTTTTCCCTATCTACAGTTGTTCCAAGTTCACGGCCTGTGTCTCCGCCCATATTATATTTCGCCAGATCACACTGATCCAATCAAGGGATACCTATCTATTACATAGGTATTACCAGGCTGTGGTATTTTTCTGATGCCATCAAGAATTTTAAAAAGGTGTTAAATAAACAGTAATATTACACCTTGCTATATTATAAGAGATTCGTTGCAGATTTAGGTTTAAGTTTAAACAAGGCAGTACCTAATTTTCGATATTTTATATGGGCTAATTTATTATTGGGGGAAATAAAGACGGAAGGATAACGAAAGAAGAAGGTATGCCCAAGATCGAGGTATTATCTTGTTGTCGCCTGCTCCGCCGCGCATCAGATGGGAACCTCTAATCTCATCTTTTTTGATTGATACCGACGGCGACATACTTTTTGAGTGTTTTGATATAGATTCGTTGCAACTGCCTTTTGTTTGTTCGTACTAAAAAGTCGACAAATCCTTTAAGTCATATTAGGCATTCCGTACATGTCATCAGCAACCGTGAGTCCGTAGGCCTACTTGAAAATGTGGCATAGTCCCTAATTATTGAATTTAGTCGACAGTGCTTGACACCCAACTAAGTTACACAAATTACATGAAGGCTCTTAAACTGACAACAATGGGAAAGGACCAGTAATAAACTTGTTTGTTAACTTATTTTGAACTTTTTTGAATGTCAATTTTCATGGCCATACTTATTGGTTATGACCTAGTCGTTTAATTTTCGTATGTCAGTGTGTAGACGGGAAGATGTATATGTTAATATTCATTTATCAATATTGAAGGAAAATGTTTTAGTTCCAAACCCCCTTAAATTGTGTTAATTGGTGTGCGAACGCCAGACGGCACGCGACGTGCTGAAAATATTGAACTTGTTCACAAGTTGAATAACATCCGGGATGTCACACTTAATGTGTTACTTGCCAATCTGTTTATGATTTGAGTAAACCATAAATGTCTTCTTGTTTTACAAGTGAATTGTCAAGTTCGGTGAAATGAGGTCAGGAACATGAGCAGTGGACAGTTATGACTTAACTAAACTATCGGCTTCATGGCATTCACAGAAATCTGAGGTACTGAAATGAAGCCCGTATGTCATTCAAAAAAGCGCCCTCACTAGTTTTACTCAGCAGTTGGACTCGTACTATTGAGAATGATGGATCGAGCCTCGGGCCCCCGCTCGGACCCAGTCCTTGTTTCCTTGGGCCTACACTTTAAACAGAGCAACAGCAGGCCAATGCATGAAAGGCACATTTAATAAAAATACTAGTAGCCTAGATGAAGAGGCCGTGATGACCTTTATTCGTTCACCGTTGAGACAAATTCAGCGCTACAATTTCGTATCGTCATAGGCTGTAGGGGACGGTGGGGCAGGTTGGCCCCCTTTTCATTGGAACGTCCCTTAATCGGACATGATAAAGTCTAGAAAAATTTTCCTTTTTACACAAGATAGATATATACCCGAACTATGTGTTACGTAAATACTACACTCTTATAAAGAAAGGAGCAAATTGATCCGATAAAGTATCAAATATGAGCTTACCCTTTT
>JXSR01S000924.1:71110-82803 GCA_000969725.1 Ophiothrix spiculata | reverse complement strand
ATAACCTAATTCAGACGTTTACTTATTTTAAAACCCTACAAGCGATTGAAGTTAACAATTATTCTTAAAAAGTAACTTATAAAAATTGATATCATTGTTATCATAAAATATTATCTTAGCTATATATGAACAATTTAAAAGGCCGCTAGTTATACCCGATCAAAGTAATTGGCATTGATATTTAATATTAGAAAAACAATAATTGATATCATTTTGGTGTTAAAATACATGTAAAGTTCATCCCCATTTTAAGGGCTTTGTTATTAAACAATAAAGCTTCCTTACCCCGAGCAACTGTTATCCACAAATGCTTACGGCGATTTAATAAAACTTCCAAGCGGGTGGAGTCCTCCTATTCCCTTCACGTGATAGCTTTTTCACTCTTTTGGTTTTAAAGTTAAAATCTGATTAACTAACCAAATATTGTCACAAGAAGCGTATTAATCCACCATGATCAGGCCAGCTACACTTTCGGACAGCTCGAGCTATGGCAGTTGGTATTTTGTCTGAAATTGGATGTATCAATTGAGGAAAAAGAAAGCGACAAAAATCTAATCAACCGACTTTTACAAAAGTGAATTTGAGGATTTTTACGCAATTTTGAAGTAGAATTGTTTGCAGATTAAGTAGTGGTTCATGAAGTCTGAAGCTAGATTATGTAGGAGTAACGTAATTAACGCGAGCGTATTAAGTTCGACTCCGAAAAATACCTATAATATTAATGTTAATGGTGACAAATTTACCATTTTATGGAAAAGACATTTAAATGGTTGGCATCCTGTTTAAGATACGCAGTTTATATTTGTTTTTTGAAAAAGATAATATCAAACATTTGTCAAGTGTTCCTTCTAAAGTCATTAGGGGACTGGGTAGAGGGGTGTACCTAGGAGCTCCTAGGGCTTTGTGACGAAACCTAGGGCGTGGTGCCCTATAACCATTTACATAAGACACAAGTTAAGGCCCTCCCAATGGACAACCATGAACTTGGACATGAATATCGCTGGCGATGACCATTGACTTGTTGCTTGAGGCTCCGTGACGGTTTCCTTTTGGTGGGAAAATTGTGATGACAATGGAATTATTTTGTACGTCTATTATATTAGTGCATGCTATTTAATTTGTTGCTTTTTTTTCTTGTTACAACGTTATATATGCCTATTTTATTGAATTTTTAAGTAAAATGATCAACTTTGAAGTAGCTTTTAAAAGTAGCTTCATGATTATTATTAAAGTTAAAAGGAAAAAATAAATAATCAATTAATTAATTCTAGTAGAAAAATATCAACAGTGATCCAATTAATTGACATCAATACTGATCAAAACCGCTTTAATGAAGATGATAAAAAATGAATGATATCATTATTTATGCGTTACCCCAGTTTCCCCAAACGCATTATTATGTTCAATTTTATTCCCTATGCTTAATCCGTGACAGCCCTTATTCAAAGCCCAGAAGTAAGGAGAAGAAGAAAGCGATTTAAGAAAGACTTGAAGTAGATCATCTACCGTCCTTCATGATTCACTTTTCACCCCCAAGGTCACCTCTATCAAAATTGAGTTTTTCAGCTTATACGAATCCTTGACTGGTATATATATGTTATGATCCCCAAACCATTCTATCATATGTACTTGCATTTTTGAGAAAAGTGAGAAAATGTGTCATTTTCTAATTATTGTCGGGGCCCCGACAATAATTAAAACACAGTAGCCAATTGAGATTTTCAAAATGCTAAAACTTGTAACTTGGAAACGAATTGTCGGAAACAAGTTAAAATTTTTAGAATACATTTATTTTGTACTCTTCTTTTTATATAGCTAGAATAATGTGAGGTTTTTATCACATCAGAACAATGAATAGCACCTTTTAAGGTTGCAACAATACCATATTAATTTATGTACTTTTTATAAATCAAATTCAAAAGCAATGTTGTTAAAATGATCAGTTTAAGAAGCTAATTCAAGTATACAAAGTGATGAAAAAAATGTAAAACAATGCGGGGAACAATACAGTAGATGCGCATATCCATAAACAATACAAAGGCTTTTGTGTTCACAATTAGTAAAGTTATTGTTCGATCATTTGTTTCTTACGGAAAAGTTGTCTAAGTTTGATAAAATCCATCTTGCAACTTGGAATCACTCGGTGAAACCCCGGGGAGGGGGGGGGGGTACTCAAGTTTGGTTTCGGTAGGGGTGTGCCGCTGGGAAATTTGAAGTACCACCCATGCATATACCAATTTTCAAGAACTTTTGACCCATCCATATACCAAATTCCCCAAATTTTGAGTCAAAAGTTATGCAAAATACCACATTTTGCAAAGACAAAGGACCCATTGGTATAACAGACAGTCTGATTTTGCTACCCAAGTTTGCGGCGCATCCCCGTGATCACTTTTGTACTAAGTACACCCCCCGGGGTGAAACTATGCTGAAGTTTACCTTATAAAACAAACAAACATAAGAACAACACGAAACAAGGTCAATCTTGTACCATGAAAGCCAGCCATATAACTTGATTTCTCATCAAATGTCTAATAATCCCCCTACTCAATCACGATCTTGTTAAGGTGGGTTGTGATGACAAGATAAAGACATTTTGACCATTCCCCCAAGAACGTCTACTTTGAGTTCGGAAGTATCGTCATAAACTCCTTAATTCAAGTTAACGTATGTGGTTTCTGGAATAACCTTAAGGGTCCCAAACGAAATAGAAGTTCATTAACCAAACAAAAAAAAAAAAAAAAAAAAGGAACTATATTTTTCAATATAAAGTAAGAACAGAAAGGGGCAAGGGCGCTACTTCTGGATGTGAAATCATGCTATATATATTTTTTTCAGGTTTTGAAGTGATAGATAATAAAATTCCTCAAAATACAAAGGGTTTCCGATATTTAAGTATTTTGGAATGTGATTAATTTTAGATTATGCTTTACCGTATGCATTTTATCAGCTATTTTTTCAGCTAATCTGTTTTTCTCAGTACTGCCATATGGTGAGCCAATACAGGTGAATCGTGCACTTTGGGTGAAAAGCATGAAAATTGGCACAAAGGTAGCTTTTTGCATGCCTGTCAATTTGTGGGTAAGGGCCAAAAATATTTCTGGCTGTAAATCCAATATGGCCGCCAAATTCAAAATGGCCGCCATTATAATAGTAATTTGAAATATTGTAAGCACAGATGTCCTAATATGTACTTTTAATTACTCAGATATGCATCTGAATGCAGGAGCTGACATATCTGAACAAATTTAAGTAATTAGCCTATATGCTGATATCCAATATGGCCGCCAAATTCAAAATGGCCACCAGTACAACAGTAATTTGCATTAATATAGTATAGATTTATTTGAATGCATTTTAAATTGGACAAATACATTGGATATTGACATATCTTATCAAATTGAATACTCAGCTTATATTCTGATATCCAATATGGCCACCAAATTCAAAATGGCCGTCAATATTACACACTTGTGGCTAATCAAGAACTTATTACTTGCGATATTACATGTGGTAAAAATACATCTGAATGCATGGTAATTTAGCAAATAAAGGTAAACAAGGTATTCCAAAATAACATATGGCCACCAAATTCAAAATTACCACCACTAATCTGTAGCTTCAATAACTAATAGGAACACTTACAATAGCTCATTGATGCTTTGCTAATTAGCAGTAGGAAAAACACATTCAAAGCTGGAAGTGTAGTTGTCAATATCAGCAAAGTCAAAATTGGTGGTGACAAATTTTGCAGAGGCAATTTGCAAGTATAAGCATCTTTAGCACACATTTCAACCTTTCTGGAACTTGGGTTTAGTCAATTTCCATGTCACCAGCTGTAAGTGGCGGCAAAGACGTATCCCCATGACTAAGTATGGGTGGCAAATGGACCAAATGTTGACTCTCTTTTCTATATGACAGAAGGAGTGGCGACCTCAGATCCATTATAGCTAACGACAAGATATCAGGACAGCACAACTTACTATATAGCACCAGGGTTAAAGCCCCTGCCTGTTCCTCCAAGTCTTCTATGGATGTTTCTATAAAGCATGATGGGTTAGTCTCAAAGCCAAATGGAAGAATTAACCGTGATACTTACAAGGATGATCTGGAGAATATTATTCGTCGAAAGACACCATTCAGCATTAGCACATTTAATGTTAGAACTATCAGCTCTCAAGCCAGAAAAGAACTTGCTCACCATTCAAATATTGACATCATCTGCTTGCAATTAAGAACACAGAATGCATCACCTTGCACTCTTAAAAAGAAAGGATATCCGACAAAGTATCAAATATGAGCTTACCCTTTTCCGGATCAATTTTAATCCAAATTCTTCTCAAATTTGATAATTTTCGGATCAAAAAAGAGTGTGTTTGATCCGAAAAGGATCCAATTTGAGGAGAATTTGGATCAATATTGATCCGGAAAAGAGTAAGCTCATATTTGATACTTTATCGGATCAATTTGATCCTTTATTTTTAAGAGGGTGAAGTGTTACTCCAAGAGAAGATCGATACCCACATGCTAATTAAGCCTCGGCTAAGAAGAATTGCATCAATGCCACCATCCGAGCAGTTGGTCTTCTTCTATCCCAAAGAGCACTAAACACATACTAAAAGCTTGCCACAGTCAGTGAGCACATCATAGTCATAACATTAATTGGCAATCCCGCAACAACTAATTTAGAGATGAATGACCCTGATGTAGGTAGCTTCTATTCGGATCTATCTGCAGCTGTCTCTGCTGTACCGTACCGGCACACACTTGCTCTTCAATAGAGGAGACTTCAATGCCCAGATAGGTCACGAAAAGGCAACCTTCTCATTCCATAAAGAAAGTAACGAAAATGGTAAACGTCTTAAGTGGACTTTCTGGAGAAACATGGTCTACTTGCTGCCAACATAAAATTCCAACATCGTCCAGGTAGGCTGTGGACTCACATGTATCACTCTGGACAACGAGCACAGCTTGACTATGTTCTAGTAAGAAGGATGAAAGGTTGTAGCAGACAACCAGCTATGTGAGGAATACACACTCTCAGATTTATGGTGATATACCTTCCATCTCCACAACCGTGGTTTTGTTTGCTGGTCACTGCTTTCGGACTGTTGGACCGTCTTCTTTGGAGACTCTCATGTCTAAACAGAGGCTGTAGACCATTAACGTTTCCTGATACCATATGTAGAAACACTGGCTTGAAATTCAATTAACTAGGAAGTGTAATATGTGAAAGATAGTTGACAAAGATGTGTGTCATGGATCTTGATGGAAATCGAAGGATGATCATGAGCTGTAACTTGTAAGTCAAAATTTTCATCGAAATGGCGGCCATTTTTTATTTGGCGGCCATTTTGAATTTTTAAATGATTCTGTAAATTGTTTGATATTTGTCATGATGTTATTCCTCTTGCATGTGAGTAAAACAAGTAACATTATATACACATCCAAACTCAATATAGTCATCTTTTGGTCATTTTCAAGCATAATTGGCGGCCATTTTGGAAATGGCGGTCATTTTGAAAAATAATCGCAAATATTTTTGGCGCTCACCCCAAAGTTGATAGGTATACTCTAAAGTATGTCTGTGCCAAATTTCATGCTTTTCACCCAATTTGCACAATTGTTACACCATATAGCAGTACTATTAGAGATGGTTACATTTCATTTGTTTAAAATGTTAACATTTCTCGCAAATCGTTACAGAATGATCTTCTTAATTCATCCCTAAAAATGTATGTTAATAAACTAAATCTAGAAACCAATGACTGTATGGGCTCAACATTAAATAAAGCTTTGTTCACGGTGTTGCAAAACATGGAAAATGCGCATTACGTTATTATGTCCTGTACTATGACTGTAAGGCTTTCTTCAATAAAGTCTACTCAAAGACGATAGTACTGGTATCTAATGGGACTGTGTTTTGGTAATCAAAAACAAATAAACGGTAGGAAGATTAGGGTTAAAAGATGTGCACATTATACTCGGTTTCCTTGCCTGTACGCAAACTGAGATTCTTTTGCCCAAGTTGATGGAATACTCCCCAAATCAAGTTTAGCATAACACCACTTTGCCACGCGCAGATATGCTCAGGGCGTTTGAGTATGTTTTAGAATCTGGATAGATTAAAGACACAAAAACATGTGTGTTTAGTCGTAATAATTTGTCAAATTTAACTAACCACAAAATGAAGTGGTTTTATAGATACTTTAGTTGCCTCAGGTAGATGCTAAAGGAACATTTAAAATCATCACCACCGCTCTCTCAAAAGCCAATTCAGTTGTCGTTCTCTTTTGTTTCCGTCTATTGTCTTGTAGGTGATAGGCAAGTCAAAACATTTGAAGTGATTTGGACTGCCCAAGGTATTTTGTACTTCATGTTCTGTAACAGCTGAGCCACCTATACTCTCTAAATGTAAAACGAGTGAAAAAACGAGTGAATGCCAATTCACTCGAAAAAGAGTGAAAACCACTCAAAAATAGCTGTATGCGCCAGTCAATCCACTCGAAAAAGAGAGAAATGACTGAACTTTCACTCCAAAAAGAGTGAAAATAGAGTGAGAGTGAACACCACTCGAAAATGTATTGTCCTCCGTTTAACTCTTTAAAGAGTGGACATTCACTCGGCAAGAGTGAACGTCACTCCTTTTTGAGTGAATATTTAGTAGAACGAGTAAAGTTGTGGAATATTCACTCAAAAAGGAGTGACGTTCACTCTTAGCGAGTGAATTTCCACTCTTTAAAGAGTTAAACGGAGGACAATACATTTTCGAGTGGTGTTCACTCTCACTCTATTTTCACTCTTTTTGGAGTGAAAGTTCAGTCATTTCTCTCTTTTTCGAGTGGATTGACTGTTTTGAGTGGTTTTCACTCTTTTTCGAGTGAATTGGCATTCACTCGTTTTTTCACTCTTTTTACATTTAGAGAGTATAAGGCTATAATTAAAATAGGTCAAATAGTTTTCTTAATTGTTTTACTCATTAACAAAATCAATTAATTCAACTCAACTTCAATGAACTTGGAAGTGCAATGTGTGATAAAGATTGCTGGCAAAGATGTGTGTCATGTATCTCGACGGATGTCAATGCTCTTATATGAATGATATAAGCAGGCCCGTAGCCATGATTTTTATTTTTAAGGGGGGGGGGGGTGTGGATTTTCAAAATATGGACCTTTTGGAGGTAAAAATTTCGGTTTGTTTGACCCTAAAATAATTTTAATGGTTTTGACAAAGTGACAAGCAAAAGAAGGTATAGTTTCCCAAGCATTTTGTGTAGTATTTTATTTAAAAAGCGACCTACATTTACGTGTTTTGGTGCTTTACGTGTTCTTTTGGTGGACATTTAGGGAATTTTGGTGGACTTATTTTGTACATTGTCAAATTTGGGGATGCGATACCCCCACCGTCACCCCACCCCCTTTGGCTACGGGCCTGGATATAAGGAAAAACGTGAGGAGTACTAAAGGTGTGTACCTTAAAATTACTACACTAAACTAGTACGGTATGCGTACTATTTTGTACACCTTTTGATTAATGATAAGGCTTAGAATAATTAGTCAGGGGGAGCGGAGATAGAGTATAGAGGACAACATGACGATGTCCGTTTGATAAATTTGAGATACATAATTTAGGTATTTGAACCTATTCTGTTTTTAACGCAATCATGGGAGATATTCTTTTAGAATAGTACAATCTCGAGTAAGATTGCAAAAACAAAATACCGTACTTGTTCGCTACTTGTTCGTTGTGTTTCAGAACAAATAATTTCACACATGCCCGTTCTGTGTACACCACGGTACGGCACTTAAATTTTGCATTTTGAATTTCGGTTATTCCAAAATCCCAACTTCATTATGTGATTGAAATTACGTAACAAACATTTATGTACTTAATGAGATAAAATAAATACATTTGTATATCTGTTGAACGAACAAAATCGAACTTTTAACTTTATCAATATATACTTGATGATTTTACAACACACGTTCGCTCGTTGCATAAACTGAAAGGTTTGATTCGTCGCCAGTGTGTGTGCATTCCGGTGAATTTGACATTATGTAACTAGCTCTCTTTTATACTTAATGTTTAAAACAAACATGTAGAGAAATTATCTCATTAAATCATATATATTTTAATGTTTCAAGTCCATGCATGTTCATCTCAAATTGCGATGACGCCTTTAAGTGGGCAACATCAAACGTGACGGCGTCAAAATTCGGCACCCTCAACTTGCGATGCCTTTGTCTTAAGTCTAAACAAAGATGCAAAGTAACATTTTCCCATCAGGTTTTAACCAACATAATGTGTTTTATGTAATAAATGAAAGATTGACACAATATGCTATATGTGTTTTCATAATGCTCCATTTAATTGAAACATTGTTAAGATCCGAAACATTAAAATGTTAAGAGTGCACGCTTCAGTTCGCCCTCCTTACGAAAAAGAGGGCAAGTCAACATCTATGTTTAACTAAAATTGAGCATGCATATATAAAACAACCAATTAATATTTCATCTTAAGAATAATCAGCTCAAATTAGTTTTCTTTGCAACCTGTTACCAATTTAATTCCGTCCAATTCACTCTTTGTATAATCTCAAGTTTATAAGTACTCAAATCAACAGGAACCATCGAAAAGGCACTGAGATAAAACGTCGCGACTCGCGAGGGTGGTTTCCAAAATCATTTCTTCGGTGCTTTATAACACCAAAATAAATAGCAGTCAAATTGACGACGGGTACCTAAACACGGCATATCCATTAAAAACTCCAGTTATCTGTAAATGCATCTTTTGTTTTCAAATATTCAAATATCGCGCATGCTCAGATGACAATTTTATTACTTTTGCCCCAAAGATGTGCGCCTGCGCCATATTTCACTTCACCAGATCTGATCACATTTGATGGATAAAAATCAGCATGCCATATCAAATCTTAAACGGATTTTTTGACATATGGTGTTCAATCAACTACCATAGCCACGTGTCAGTTAATATTATGAATTGGTTTGAGTGAAATACAAGCCTTTCTTTAAAGCATCATCAGCATTATAGAGGGTGTATAATTGCTACAAAACTAACACGCCTCAAATTGTACCACCTTGTAATTTCTGAGCAACGCGAACAAACATACTGCATAACACCAGTAAAATCAATTACTTGAGATCTGCGCTTGTGTCTCAATTTACAAAACTAATTTATTCATTATTTATCTTTACTAAAGATAATTGCGTAGGATCATGAGCTGTTTCCATTCATAACTGTTTTATTTTACCAACTACTCATTAATAAACGTGAGATCGAATAGTGCTCTTTTTGTGTGCCGTGCGAGGTGATGCGCCGAAACGAAGACGCAGGCATTTAAATGTAGGCCAGCCTTTACACAAACTTTACTTAGCGATTGGTCAATTGCCTTTTTTTCAGATCTTTGATTATTACTTTGGAAGTGAACTGTTCATTTGTTCCACCATCGTGTATATAGAACGGCGGTGATTTCATTTTAAGTAGTCAGAAGTATTCATTTTCACATTTTAGCGTCTTAAAGTGCTTCGAATTGATATCAACAAGAGTTTCAGCGATCTTGACTTTTCAATCCAGACTAAATCCTTTTAAAAGATTTCAAAACAAGAATCTGCTTATTCAGTCCGTGATAACTTGACCACCCCTCATCATCGGTGTGTTTATTTTATACCATTGGTGTTTTCAACTCGGACACGTGGTTTGCAAGTGCCTTCGTGTTGAGTGTCGCAAGGTGGTTGCTGTTCGTCAACCACGCACGACTTGCAACGGTGACGGCAAGCACGCGACTTCTTTTATCTCGTCAACACATCCGCGAGCGACTTTCCAATCTACTCAATCATCATAGGTCAAACCGTAGAATTGTTGGTGTTTAATAAAACGGATACTCAGTGGAACTCACATCATAAAGTAACATTTTTGGTATAGCGGACTAAATTGAAGAAATAGAAAGTTTCGTGATTTCTGCTTTGTTTTTTGTGCAACGACAATGTCTAGGAAACTTAGTGTTTCACCACCGCCGTCAAGTTCGACGAGTTCTGTATCTCCGTTTGCTGCCGAGGCGCTTCTTGCGGGGACGACATCGCTACTATCCCACAGTGGTCAACCGGGATCAGTTATAAGTCTTATACCGTCAGGTGCATCAAAAACAGGTGTCCGAAGTCCGCCAGGTGAGTCTTGTTTTTGTTTATCTAATTTGATTGTTACAAGACCGGTCTGAATACCTACACATAGTTTGTATGGCACTAATATATGTTCATTGTTTTTTTTTTTCCCTTTTTCGTTTTTGTGTTCATCTGCATTTCATTTCCCCTGTCATCATTGCTATCTTTCTTACATCATCGGTCTTATTTAACTCCTTATTAACACTTATTCCATTTCGTCAATCATTTGTTTTATTTTCATTATTTTTTCGTTACTTGTTCATTTAGATCCGGTTATTTATTCATTCGGTGTTTTCTCTTTCTTTCCATCTTATTTTCTCGCCCTATCATTTTAATCATAAATGCTATTATTTATGCCTCAATCTCTATTCTTTTAACTTTAGTGTTCGTTTCCTTTGCTCTTTGTCTCTTTTTCATGTTTTTTCAAAAACTTTTCTCTCGTTATTTCTTTCTTGTTTTCTTTAACCTTTCACATATTTGAAAAAAAAAAGTTTAGTTAAAAGCAACCGATTGGTTAAGTACGCAACCTTCAGATATCTAATCACATAAGTTATAAATTTTACAGTTACATCAGCTTCCGTATATTTTTCAAATTTGTTTCACATGTACTATGAAGATCGTTGGGCGGACCCTTGCTCAACAGACCCATAGGCAGGAACATAAATACAGAAGCTATACAAATCTGATCTTAGCTTCTGATGAGCGAGGGCCGGCCTAGCGGTCTTCATGGCCCTTAATCGTCAAAGAATTTTACAAAGCACGTAACTTTCTATATGTGTTTTCATAATGCTCCATTTAATTGAAATAATGTATGTCTGTGCCAAATTTCATGCTTTTCACCCAATTTGCACAATTGTTACACCATATAGCAGTACTATTAGAGATGGTTACATTTCATTTGTTTAAAATGTTAACATTTCTCGCAAATCGTTACAGAATGATCTTCTTAATTCATCCCTAAAAATGTATGTTAATAAACTAAATCTAGAAACCAATGACTGTATGGGCTCAACATTAAATAAAGCTTTGTTCACGGTGTTGCAAAACATGGAAAATGCGCATTACGTTATTATGTCCTGTACTATGACTGTAAGGCTTTCTTCAATAAAGTCTACTCAAAGACGATAGTACTGGTATCTAATGGGACTGTGTTTTGGTAATCAAAAACAAATAAACGGTAGGAAGATTAGGGTTAAAAGATGTGCACATTATACTCGGTTTCCTTGCCTGTACGCAAACTGAGATTCTTTTGCCCAAGTTGATGGAATACTCCCCAAATCAAGTTTAGCATAACACCACTTTGCCACGCGCAGATATGCTCAGGGCGTTTGAGTATGTTTTAGAATCTGGATAGATTAAAGACACAAAAACATGTGTGTTTAGTCGTAATAATTTGTCAAATTTAACTAACCACAAAATGAAGTGGTTTTATAGATACTTTAGTTGCCTCAGGTAGATGCTAAAGGAACATTTAAAATCATCACCACCGCTCTCTCAAAAGCCAATTCAGTTGTC
>JXSR01S000924.1:55978-69261 GCA_000969725.1 Ophiothrix spiculata | reverse complement strand
AAAAAGGGAACATGGTTAACAGGTTGGGTTAAATTTTGCACAATGTTGGGTAAAATTTGACACAATGTTGGGTAAAACGTGCATCATTACCCAACATTGTGTCAAATTTTATCTAACCTTGTGAAAAATTTAACCCAACCTGTTAACCATGTTCCCTTTTTAACACAACTTTTTTCTGTGTGTAAGTTTATATTAGCACCTGGACTTACGAGGTAGATGGCTACTAGTTGTTTAAGCCCAAAAGTTTTATCAACTATATTTTTCTACTCTAGGTCTCAAACTAACATTGACTAAACGTAAACTACCGATTGAAATTGTAGAAATGTTTACCTGAGCTGAAAATGATCTAAAATATAATTTAATTGTATCTTTGGAAGAACAATTTTGACAAACCTCCAGTACCCACTCGACCCCTACAAGATCATAAGATGGCAACTAAATCTTTAGCAAAGAAATCATAAAATGTAATGTCATCCGTTTATTGATACTGGTCAATGAGACTGCAAAAGATATGTTTGGGGAATGCCAGATTAATATTGACGTTGTGGGAATGTTAATGTCTCTGGCTCTACCATTCTAAGATTTTAGTATAGTTTTGATGATAATTGATAATCGGTATATCATTAATGTTTTAGAGGATTATACCTTTCATAAAGATTTTCAAAATCAATCTACAATGTGACATCTAGTTGTTTTGTTGCAAAAATAGTTTCGTGTCGTTTTTTGTTTCGTTTAAATCTGTTTGGGGAAAGGTGTGCGGTGAGGATGCTTATTATTTATCTTATGTATTAAACATTACCTTGTAAGATATCATGATATCATGATATATCAAACAATTTCATGTATAAAAGTCCCAAGGGCCAATTATCATGATTATTCAGACTCCGGGTTCAGACTAAGTTGGTATAAATGTTACTGTTTACTGATGATAACAATTTTTGCACAAAATGAAAATAATATTAAAGAGGTGGTAAAATAGTTAAAAAGAGCTTTAGATTGTCTCAGGTCTCAGTTCAGTTAAAGGAAAACAAAAATTAGAAGCATTATTGAATTACAAGCCGGAAGAAACCCAATTGGACACCAAATCCTAGCAATATAAATTTTGGTAATTCGTTACCTGTCGAATGAGAAGAACATTGGGTATCTAAAGTAGAAAGGTAAAAATCAAAATTAAAGCTTGGAGCAAACAAGTATAACAATAACAGGAAAATGGTTATAACAAAAAGTCTACTTTATCATTGTTTATTGAATCACAATTTTCAATCAAGTATGATCAATTACCATAAATGCAATTAACCGCTTTCTTAGATTCTTTAAAAATTTCTGGGATTTAAAGGTTGCTTGATAATGCTACAGTAACTTAGAATATATACCTTCGTTGAATTTCAGTTAAATAGTTTAAATCTTGATATTTTCAAATGCAATTTCAATTATGAAATGTTAAATGTGCCCCGTCATATCGAAAGGTACCTTAATACCGGCATAGTAAATTACGAGATACATGCCATTGAAGCTGAGCATAGTCAAAAATCACGTCCAAGGTCGAATTTCTAATTTCATCAGAAACGTTACCTTTGAAGTGTATTCTATCATATTAATCAGGTTCCAACATCCAAAACATAAGACAAATGTTTTAAAAACCGAGATAAAAATCCTTTCTCCATTCACGTTTAACCAGTATACAGAAACTTTAAACTTGATTTTCTCAGAACTTTAGTTTTCGGAATCAGCCCGATGCCTTTATCAATTTGGATGTAACTTTGTAATCGAACATCAAATAACCAAAAGCAAGGTGTCATTTTAAAGCTTAAAATATATTCTTTCAGATGAGACCAACAAATCAATTTTAATTTTGCCGACCTTACGGTACCTTTCGATATGACGGGTCACAAATGTAAACGAGATGTGAATCCAATATTCATTTCGAAGTTTGGTTCAAATTTGGCTGAACAATAAATGTGTAAAAACGAAGACAGAACTGTTATCCAGCAGGAACATTTCTGGAATAATAAATGTAGGACTATAAACAGAGAACAGAGCGGGTGCTACATTGCATTAAGAAATGGATTTTAGATTGTAGGTGTTTCATCGTTACACAACCAAGAAAGTTTTATTGATGTTGCATTGCAAGGAAAGGAAAAGGTTCATTCAAAACCAGGGAAAGCTACTTTTAAAAAAGAAAGAAAACATATGGCATTCTTTAGTGTTCTGTAAGTTTATATTTTTTTTTCATCTAATCGAACAAAGTTCATCAAAAATTGTAAGAAATATCATGATATACGTCGGGTCATGTTGATGACACCGTCCCAGGCAACTTTTTCGATCCCGTTGTTCCGCATCAACATTCATGTTTGCGTTTTTCAGGTTAACCAACATGAACCGATGTTGTGTCTCTTCATCTATTCTTTTATGCATTTACCGTTTATTAATGATAGTATTTTTTCATATTGTTATTTATCTTAAGATTATACTTTATGGAAATGCATTTTGTTCAACTTATAGCCAGCATGTTTGTCTGTATGGTCACATTTGTTCTGTCTTGTCCTTGTTTTGCACCATATAGCTTTGTTCTTGTCATGTCTTGTCTATAAGCACTGTAGTGTAAGAATATATATACTTTGTATAAATACCCTCGTTTGTAATATTACTATTTTTTCGGGTGGCCATATCATTGTACGAGCTTTGCTCATTTTTGGTCAACCCACCATTGATATGACCTTATATTTCATTTCATTATAATTATGGTTGATGAATAATAAACTGAAACTGATATAGTATAAAATTAGTAGTAAAACCTGTAGCTCAAGTATTCTGGAAAATCAATCAATCAATCAATCAATCAATGATACAAGTACTTGCATAACATGCATACCCCATGAAGGAGTCTATTCGTACAGGGGACCCACGGCTTTACGTGACTGTCCGAAAATGGTTTACAATGTATAAATTTGAATGGGACACTCTCTGGAAAAAAAAATCATTTGCAAAGGTTAAGAGCCCAGATTGATGGATTTGAATTGGAAACTTCTGTGGAGTATTCATCCCACAAGATATAGCTGTTTAAGATAGGCAAAATTAACAATTATTTATGGAAACAGGAAGAGTTGAAAAAATTAACCCTCTTAGGACATTTATTCTTTACTGGTAAAACCGTCAAAGGTGTGGTTACGTATTACGTTTGCTATAGGGTAAAGCTCGGACAAACAATAAACTTTGTGCTAGTGGTATAACTCTGGGGTAGAGAAGATAGTGTGTGTATCCCATCATGCATTGCTTCCTATGAGATTGTTGTATGGGAAGTCATGTGAGTAGTTAGTGATGAAATGCCCATAAATCAAAGTTAATTGTTGTAATCTTGCATTTTGGGTATGTTTTATTACTAACTACTCACATGACTTCCTGTACAAAATTTCCCATAGGAAGCAATGCATGATGGGATACACACGATATCTTCTCTTACTCTGGGGTATTCCAAAGGTTAGAGGATGATTTTTGTAATGAACGTATTTCAATTATAAAAGTGCGTGTTATTGTAAAACAATATGGTAAATATCAAAAAAAATTGCGTTTACTCACCATCGAACACTGCAAAAACTGTAGTGTTCTACAACACGTCCAGAACACGTTCTGAACACGTTCTGAGTACGTTCAGAACACGATCAGACATGCCAAAAACACGTTCTAAATGTACTGCAAAAACTCTAAATGTAACAGATATCATATAGAACGCGTTTTTGACACGTTCAATGTGTTCTGGATGTGTTCCAGTGATGTTCCAGAACATCACTTGAACACACCCAGAACACAGTGGACACGTCAAAAACGCGTTCTATATGATATCTGTTACATTTAGAGTTTTTGCAGTGAATTTAACGTAAGAAAATACACCTAAATGCAGATATAATATTTTTGGGGAAAATGCGAATAATCTATAATGTTATAAAGGCATATTGTTATAGAGAAAAAACACATGCATGCGTTTCAAATTTCACTTCCTAATATCAAAATTTTGTTGTGAAAAGTCAACTAACTCTTATTCACCATAAAGTTTGTATTGTTTTCCCTCTTTTTCAGTTAAAATTAAGTAATGCTCTGCAATTTTGTACGAACTTTTCATCATTCATAAAGGCGAAATTTATATCCTTGAGCTCCCCAAAACAGATTCTTTATTTTTGTTTTGCTATTTTCTCAAAAGCTGTTGGATACGAGCAAAATGTTAGCAAGTTGATAAATTGCATTTACGACATAACACCCTAAAAATTCTGTTGATCCCACTTTTCCATCAAGAACCACGAGTACGGTTTTCACCAAAACAAAATTCTTTAACAAATGCTGTAAAATATATAGGAAACCATACGTATCTCGATGACATCCATTCTTGCTATACCTTCGCCTATTTGTTTAGGTAAGATTACACAACTTAACTGGCTACATGAAATATAAATACCCAGCGGCCTCTTATAAATCTACCGTATAGGATTTTGAGACTTTATCCTTAACACGGTTTGTCCTCTCATAGAACCAATTTACTAAACAAGGTATGCGCAATACCACGGATTGATTAACAAATAGCCTCATGAAATATATAAGGCGAGTTTTTTTTTATTCCCCGTATTGTTTACATCCCCAATTGACCAATAAGGTTTAAGCTTACTTAATCCACATTTCGGATAACATCAATGAGGGACAATGCTAACAGCTTTAAATGTTTAAAATCCCTGCAACATGTGCAGGATTGGTAATATCAGAAATTATTAATCAGCAAAAAGATGATATTAGATGAGGAAAGATATGAATTAAGACAGGTGCTACGCCGGAATACATGTAACCACTTAACCAACTACATCACATTTGCGATGCGCAGACAGCCGAACAAATCCGTCCGGCTGTTACGCGCAAATCTGGAGATGAGCAACCATTGTACACTCTCAGAACAAAAGGTTCAACTTGGAACCTTTTTGTCCTCTATATGGAACCATGAAGAATTTAGGGGTTCTTAAAAATTGAAGATCCTAAAAAGGTTCATTACAGAACCTAAAAAGGTGCTAAGCGGCTATTTTAGAACTCATTTAGGTTCCTTAAAGACCCATATAGGGTTCCATATAGAGGACAAGTTTAGAACCCCTTTAGCACCATTTTTTCTCAGTGTGTAATGTAGTTTGCTAGATTTTTGTTGGTTGGTTGCAAGACCGTCTCTTTTGTTTGGGAACTTTGTATTTCATGTCCAAACCCATTTCTAGTTTAAAAGAAAAATGAATCTTTTTTGGTAATGGATTGTTTTTGTGTTAATGCCAATACAGAATTCTTGGTAATCTGAAAATTAATTAAAATATTATTTGGTATTTCGGTCAATTTTTATGCAACTTCGATTAAAAGCTATTCTACACCAAAAAAGGATAATTGCTTGAAAAAAAGAAAAATTTTACTGATAGAAAAAATAAAAAATACATTTTTAGCAAAATAGTACCAGTGCTCCTTTGTTTTAATTATATCAATTTGTCAAAAAACAATGTTCGTTCTTTCGTCAACGAACCTTCGCATCTTTTTCGATTATCCTGTTTTTTAGTAATATATGAGGTCCGCTATACCATTGAATATTCATGTAAAGCATGTATTTACTGCATGTTGTTTACACACATACCGTATATAATACGTATATAGCATAAATTCAACAAGAGATAAAACCCAATTTGATGTGAAGATTTTAGCAAGTTGAAAATTCGATGAAAGACGACTTTTTGAAAGACGACTTAAGTCATCTTAAACTGTTCAGACACAAGTGAATTTTGAACTCGATATAACTCGAATACGGCTAAAGACGACTTAAGACGACTTTTTGGTTCTGTCTGAACGGTGTATAAGAGTATCAAGAAAGTCAACCACACTGCAAAAAGTATACGTGCTAAGAAGGTGCTCATGTTCACGAGGTGTACTAATATGTTCACGTTGTGTTCTATACAAGTGTTCTAGAACCACTGGCGTAACAGGTGTTGGTCGCCAGGGGGGGGGGGCAAATCCCCAAAATACCCCCCTGACGGAATTTTACCCCCTTCCTCCCCCCCCCCCCCCATTTTTACCTAAAATTGAAAAATGTTGGACTTCGTGCGGAACGCGAAAAAATTGTTGCAAAACAAGGGGAAATGGCAAATTTTACTTTAGAGATTGATATAATAGCTTGATTCGCGCGAATTTTTTTGACATTTTACATCTTAATTATCAAAAAAGGGAAAGTTTTCTTTTCATATCCTCTTCTATATATACATCTAATTTATTGACACTTAGTGTTTATCAGATGCAGGGTGGTAGGACGTTACGTCACCAGATTTTGAAACTCCCATTCAAAAAACTTGAATTTTAAATAAAGCTCAACAATTTCATTTTATGCCTTTACTTAGTGTATAAACATATGCAGATTTCAAAATCGTTGGGGTTGGGACTTCAATCCCAGAAAACTAAAAAGATACTCTGATTTAAAAAGAACTACTTTTCTTTTATTTACGCATTAAAATAACTATACGGGCGATACCACGGATAAATACAACATAAAATTTGAGTAAACAGTTAGGTAAACCGGCATTTTATTGCGCGTCCACCATCGTCTGATCAGATGTTGGGTTTACTTTACTGATGATTGTATTACATTACGTTTACTAAAATATACAAAGTTAACATAAATGTGTGTGAAAAATGTGTAACATATTTGACCGTCCATCCCAAACCAGTCGTAAATGCATCCTATTGCTATTTTCACTTTTTTAAAAAATTTCGAAGACCATGTTGTCATTATTAAAATGATACCTCAAATGAACTTCGATTTCCAGAAGTCAAGTTATGGTCCGTCAAAGGTTGTCCGGGAGTAAAAAATTATTTCTCAGATAAACAAGTTCAAAGATCAGTAAGCCCTATATTTTCTGTTGATTGTTCTCAAAATATACAGATATATTTCATATAATTTCCAATAATTTTCTTGAAATGAAACTTTGTTGGTGTTTTGAAGTAAGCACAAGGATTGTGAATCTGTGAAAAAAATCGGCAAATTACGACCTTGACATTTATTTTCACCTGTAGCAGAAAATGAAGTTTGCTGCATTTACGGCTCGTTTGAGATGGATGGTCTCATATTATGATAAACATGATTAGTATCTATATGTTTAAAAGAATGACATTTATTATTTTTAAACTTTAGCTAAATTTTGTTTGTTTGTTAATCTCTTCTCCCTTTTTTCTTTTTTGTCTTTTGTTGTTGTTGTTGTTTGTTTTGTTTTGTTTTTTAGAGGCATTCTCTTTTTTGCTCGAAATCATCTACACACCCAAGATCACGTATTGGTCAATTTGAGTTGTCAAAAATACGGGAATAAGAAAATTTATCTATTTCATGCGGCAGTTTTGTTAATCAAGCCAGCACAAATGTTTTATACTAGAATTGTACTTATTTTGTACTCGAATGATGTTCCAAATGTGCACATTCCAATCTTGAACTAGAATTATATTCGATTTTTTCCAGAGTTATCTCTTCCCATCAAGAAATTACCAAAGCCATGATAGCTTGGCTTCAAGAATTCCAGCCTAGCGGTCGTTTTTCGCTGCCCTTAAAACAAAGCCTGCTCCTGAAAGTCGATCACGTTCAAAAGCCTTAAATTCCCCATGTAGAAAATGATATAAAGACGAATTAATTACCTTAATCGTCTGTCTATATATATTAAACAAATTAGCCCAATCTAGGCGGGAAAGTTAACACCTATCTAAACAGATTAGAGACATAATAGGGACAAAAAACTTGATTTGTTTATAAATACAGACCTTAAAATTGTCACTCAAACGTGCTGTTTGTACATGCCAGCGCGTAAAGTTTTCAACAGATCCACTGAGTCCATCTGTCAGCGCATCTCTTTGACGCTGAACGCTTCATCTTTTGACTATATTTCAGAGATTTTACACTGGTGTAAGGTGGCAATAGCCTATGCGACACCACAACCACAAGATAATTTGACCTATTAATTAAGGCGGTAAGAAGACCAATTATTATCTTTTCAACGACGTTCATTAATTTACGGCCGTTTCTTTTAATCACACAAGACGATGGACGTGTGTTGAACTGAAAGAACTAACCCCTCACACCTAACAGAGTAGAGCAAGTTGTATTCTTTTAGCATAACCATACACAGCAAAAAATAAGTCGTAAACTGGTACGGAGTAAAATGGGTTGAGTTAAAAGTTGAGTTAATATTCACTCATTAACAGAGTAAAAGTTCCATTATCTGTTACCTCTTCACTTGAGTAAAAACTGAACAACGCCCACCTGATACCGATTTTCCTATTTAACTCAAAAGTTGATTTGTTTTTACTCATTTGAGGGTAATTTTACGCTTTTAACAGGTCTGTGTAGTAAATAATAAATCAACACTTGAGTTAAACTTGTTGAAACGTGCATATCCAGCGCCTCGTGCATTACGCTGGTTCCCTCGATCTTGGCGCTTATATATCGGCTCATTCCGTGCATGTGGTGAGTGTGAAAACCAAAGGCGCGGGGAACCAGCGTACTCGTGCATGACCTTGGTGCGGTGAATCATGGCGGACACTTTCGTACAGGGGAAGTTAGTGGATGGGGATTTTCGGAGTTCGGAGGAAAATTTACGGGTAAGTAAGTTGTTCAACTTGTTTTCAGTGACAGCGTAGCGTACATGTTTTGTTACGCCGAAATCGCGTGATGGCCGAGATCACGTGATTTCGACAAACGCTTGCCGAGATCTCGTGATGACGGCATAACGTATGCCGAAATCACGTGATTTCGGCAAAATTTGTCTGCCGAGATCACGTGATTTCGGCAGGCATTTTTTTGCCGAAATCACGGGATGTCTCAATGAACTTCGATTTCCAGAAGTCAAGTTATGGTCCTTCAAAGGTTGTCAGGGAATAAAACGTATAACTGAGATAAACGCGTTTAAAGATCAGTGAGCCCTGTATTTTCTGCTGATTGTCCTCAAAATATACAGATACATTTCCAATTATTTTCTAGAAATGAAACTTTGCTGATGTTTTGAAGTAAGCACAAGGATTGTGAATCTGTGAAAAAAATCGGCAAATTACGACCTTGACATTTATTTTCACCTGTAGCAGAAAATAAAGTTTGCTGCATTTACGGCTCGTTTGAGATAGATGGTCTCATATTATGATAAACATGATTCGTATCTATATGTTTAAAAGAATGACATTTATTATTTTAAAACTTTAGCTAAATTTTGTTTGTTTGTTAATCTCTTCTTCCTTTTTTCTTTTTTGTCTTTTGTTGTCTTTTGTTGTTGTTGTTTGTCAGGTTTGTTAGTTTTGTTTTGTTTTGTTTTTTAGAGGCGTTCTCTTTTTTGCTCGGAACTGAAAGAACTAAACACCTCAAACCTAACAGAGCAAATTGTATTCTTTTAGCATAACCATAGTGAATTACCAGCATTTCAAATATTGAAAAAGGATGGTACAGCAAATAAATCTGATAGATATTAACCGTCATGTTATAGTCATCTCTCTAAACATTGTATAATTCATTTTAAAGAGGTATAGTCGAACTGAAAGACCGTTACTAAATTATTGAAGTAGCCTGCATGAAATAAGAAATATTTAACAAATCATTCCCAAGAAATCTGTCTTTTTAGACACCGGTCGCAAATTTACTAAACCAAGTATGCGCAGTACCCAGAATTGTACTTGAAGTGTACTCGAATCATGTTCCAAATGTGCACATTTGTACTAGAATAATTGTACTAGAATTGTACTCGATTTCTACCAGGGAAGATGAAGAAAGGAGATGGAGGAAGAGACGAAAAGAATAAGAAGAGAGGAGGATGAAAAGATGTCGGGGGTTACAGAAAGAGGACAAGGGGGAGGAAGAGCTAATGGTGGAGGAAATAGGATAATTGGGTAGTGGATAAGGAATCTAAGAGAAGAACATGGATAAGAGGATGACTACTAGAAGGAAAAGAGCTGCAAATCAGTAGTCAGTAATCAGTAATTGTAAGATAAAGATGACAAGGACAGTAAGATTAAGGAATAAAAGAAGAATTGTGAAGAAGTATGCGAAGAGAAAAATAAAGAAAGGGGAAGAGGGCAATCAGATGGTAAAGAAGGGGAAGCTAAAAAAGAATGAAAGGTGAAGAAGGAAAACAATAAGAGAATGGAAGCAGTATAAAGAGGAGAAGAAACAAAAGGACATTGAGGAATAGGAGAAGTAAGAGAAAGAAAAGCAAGAAGATGACAGGGAGAATTGGAGGATGCGGAGGGAAAAACACAAAAGGAGGAATATTGAAAGGAGAAGGGAAAACGTGAATACAAGACTACCAAAGATATTAATGTCAACCGAAATGTTGAAACATGTCTCAACTTCTGCAAAACAATTAACTTATCATGCAGCTCAGGTTATTAATTCAAAAACATCTCAAACAACATTACTTATATAACAGATTTTCTTTACCCTGATTTGAACTCTACTCGATCGTCTATAAAAACACCTGCTTCGCTGTAAAAAAAAAGAACACTTTTCGTAATGGCTTCAAATCAACGACACAAAAGATACCCACTAAAGCAAGTTTACAATTATGTAAACTGATATATTGGTCCAGAGTTAGCAGGACGTGTAATAGGCATGCAGTCCACGATTGAGTCTCATTTGCTATCATTACCTCCTTAACTAATGGTTTCTCACTTTCTTTTATTGCAAGCTGGTTATTTTCTCCCTCATTGAGTTTGAAGACTTAAAAAACAACAACAGGGTGAGCATACTGCTCATTTAACTTGTGGCACGTGCCGAGTGATAAACGTTATTGTTTTAACGTGCCATAAGAACAAAAAGAAGAAATGATATCACTCTTAATTCGTCAAGACGGTTTCTTTTCAATCATTATCATCACTATTCCATCGGAAATTAATACGAATCTATGAACTAATAGATGTAATGAAAGCAAATCTTGCTATGAAATCTAAATTTAGCATCATCCTTCTAAAGTTTCAAACATAAATTGATATTTTAAACTCATCAGAGTTTATTGAAAAAAAAGTGTAAAGTGTTTAAGACTTTGCCATTTAAAACCATCCCAAATTAAAGTCATGATCTAAACATGACAAAAAACACGAAATTATTCTCGCTTTTTATCATCTTAACGAGACAAAACGACAGAGTTATTAGAGACTTTAAGAGCGATTTATTGCAGATTTGATGTGAGTTACGCCGCAATCTTAACATGTAATTTGCTACCTTTTACAGACCTCATTCTCCTAAGTAATTAGTTTCTTTAGCTAGGCTAGGTAAATAACACCGTAGATGGCTAAATGTGCGCCATGTCTATGTTATTGCTAACACGGTTTGATCGGAGAAGATGAGCGAATGAAGCTGACTGCGAAAGAATTTAGAGGGTGGCTCTTGCAGCTTCTTGCGAGTAAGAACAAGCTCAAGTAGAGACGGGAAAATATGGAATATTTACATGAATTACAAATTTTATTTGTGTTGCTTTCCTTATCAACGCAATCCGTTGCACAAAAATGCGCAAGAAAAGATAAGTGGGGTTTTATGGGTACAAATGAATTGTATATACGTTAGTGAAGATGGGTGGATGGTCAAATAATTATAAGGAAAAATTTTCAAACCACCACTAGCAGATAAGAAGGGGAAAAAAGAAAGAAAGAAAATAGTGGATACTTGGAACTTTATTATAATGGGTTTCCTAATCCAGCACAATTAATCCATTTTGATATAACATTTGGGGAATTAATCTGAACGATGATCCATGAAGAGAGAAAAAAAAGATAATGTACATAGAAAATATCTAGTATTAACTCAATTTAACTACAAGACTACAAAGAAACATTAGGATGGTCCCTCGACATATCAATCACACATGTGGAAACAAGCCCGTAGCCAGGGGGTGTGCGGTGGGGGCGTCGCACGCCCCCCCCCCCAAAAAAAAATGACAATGTACAAAAAAAGGTCCACAAAAAGTCCCTACACGCCCACCAAAAGAACACCCAAAGCACCCAATTACGTAAATGTAGGTCGTTTTTTAAAAAGATACTGCACAAAATGCTTGCAAAAGTGTTTAAACTCTTTGTCAAAACCACTAAAATTAGTTCAGGGTCGACCAAAATGAAAAATTTTCCTTCGAAAGGTCCACTTTTTGAAAATCCGCACCCCCTTGAAAAAATCCTGGCTACGGGCCTGTGTGGAAACATAGAATAAATTGTAGAGAAAAGTTTTCCAGGTTTCCTTCTCAAACATCATTATTAATCCATTTTTAACGCCATACGTTTGCTTACAGAAAGCTTATAGATCAATCGGACAATAAAAGAGTTTTGAGGATGTATTTTTATTCCCATAGATACGCAAGATAAATGGCGGGAAGATTTTACAAACTTCAGTTCAATCTGATCTTGAGACTCTCTTCATTCCTTATATCAACACAATTGCTTGAACGTAATCATTGCAATTGTGAGAAAATTACAAAGATAAATTGGAGACAAATGTGCTGAATGACTTTGAACTTGACCCATGATCAAATTCGGTCAAGTTTATGCAAATACAAAAAAGATTGAAACGCTATGATGTACTTTAGTGTATTTTGTCCATTTCAGGACCATCTTGAATCTTAAATTCATTATAAACCAATAAGTAATTGGAACGCTTGGATTGAAATTATTTGCTTTAATTTATAATGTACACAAGTATCAATCATGAACCCTTGAAAGCAATTGTTATTCCATTCATTTGCCTTAAACTTCTAAGATTCCTTGGTTACTTAATTTGAGTACTAACTATTCTTGCTTGTTTGCCAAAATGAATTTTGTACCATTGATTCCACCAATTGTGTAACAAGATTGGGGCAATGAATTTTTACGTATCTTTTGCAAAAGCCCTTTGGTGGTGATTTGCTACTCAATGCACATTTTGTGTAGTTGAGAACTGATTACTTATTGGTTAAAGTGAATTTTGTACCATTTATTCAACCAATCACGAATCGTGTAGCAAAAGGAGCCGATGAATTTGAATGCATTTCTTTTAAAATCATTTACTAATTGCATTCTCGAGTATGCATTTCGTGTACTTTTGAGAACTATATTTTTCAAATTAAATTTTGTACCATTAATTCAACAAATGACATATTATGTAGCAAAATGAGACAATGATTGTGGATGAGTTCCGAGTTCCATAGTTGGCGGCAAAAGTGGTTCTTATTTCAAACCCTGCAGATGCTAATCATTGATATTTTCTTATTTTTGCTAGTAAAAACGCAAGATCTTGAAATATA
>JXSR01S000924.1:834-23508 GCA_000969725.1 Ophiothrix spiculata | reverse complement strand
TAATTCAACTTGTGCTATCTACAAAAGATAATTAATTCAACTTGTGCTATCTACAAAAGATAACTAATTCAACTTGTGCTATCTACAAAAGATAACTAATTTAACTTATGCTATATAAAGATAAAATAATATATTGTGCTATCTAACGGAGATATCTATCAAAGATAACTAATTGTTCTATTTAACAAGTTGTGCTTTCTACTAAATAAAACTTGTGCTATCTACAAGATATAGTTAACTAATTCAACTTGTGCTATTTATCAAATACAGCTTACTTAAGTTGTGCTATCTACAAAAGATAACTAATTCAACTTGTTCTATCTACAAAAGATGTACAAAAGATAACTAATTCAACTTGTGCTATCTACAAAAGATAACTAATTCAACTTGTGCTATCTACAAAAGATAACTAATTCCGCTTGTGCTATCTACAAAAGATAACTAATTCAACTTGTGCTATCTACAAAAGTTAACTTATTCAACTTGTGCTATCTACCAAAGATAACTAATTCAACTTGCGTTTTCTACAAAAGATAACTGATACAACTTGTGCTATCTACAAAATATAACTAATTCAACTTGTGCTATCTACAAAAGATAACTTATTCAACTTGTGCTATCTACAAATGATAACTAATTCAACTTGCGTTTTCTACCAAAGATAACTAATTCAACTTGTGCTATCTACAAAAGATAACTAATTCAACTTGTGCTATCTACAAAAGATATCTAATTCAACTTGCGTTTTCTACAAAAGATAACTAATTCAACTTGTCCTATCTACAAAATACAACTTAATGAACTTGTGCTATTGACCAAAGATAAAAAATATAGTTTGTGCTATCTACAAATGAATTCATCTTGTGCTAATATAATTTGTCCTATCTACAAATGATAACTAATCAGGGGTTGTGCTATCTACTAAAGATAACTTATGAATTACTAAATATCATTTGTTAGTCTCCATCTAAATCTTAAATCATTATTTTTGTCTTTTCTACAGCATGGCCGCAGCAGCAGCTTTACGTGAATCAGCCCAACATGCAGGACTAGTCTCTATCGCAAACTGCAGTTGTCTCCCAACTCACAAAGACAGTAAATCTGATATCCCATCATCCCCTATTACAACCTCTGCTGTAGGGACATTCACATCCTGTAGCGATGATAGCGTCAGTAGTTCGAGTGTCGCTGCACTGAGACTCAAGGCCAAAGAACATGTGGATGCATTGGTGCAACGAGAATATTCCTCTTCCAAGTCTGGAGGAGATCGGGAGAATATCAAGTTTGACTGAACTTGTACTGAGAACCATGTAGCCTGGAGGGAGCGTTGTTGGTGTGGGGTAGGACACTGCATCCCAAATTTGAAGAACAACTTTTCTGACACAAAATAGATCCAAAATATGTGTGTACAGTAAGGGTCAAAAGTCCAAAAGGTTGATTTTAGGTTCGACAGGTCAACTTGTTACAAGTGAGATAGGTAACTATGCCATATACCACTTTAGTATGATAGGCCTACCTATGTGGTATGGAAGATCGTCATTACTCTGAGTCACTCCGCAACCTCTCTCGGACTATACGTTAAGGTCTGGCATAGTTGGACAAAATCCTGGTTGCAGACCTGATCAAAGGATTGCCAAAACCCGATTAAAGAACTGAAATAGCTTTAAATTGTATAAAGAAAATGCAGACAAATTAGTACTTGCTTTGCAAGAATGATGGTGTGATGTGTGAATATAAGTTATTTTTCCATGAGGAAAAAGCACGAAAAACTTTTAGCATTCTTGACCAGAAATTGAACATGAGACTTCTTGTTTGTTAATTATATATTCTATTGATGAGCTATCATTGTCGTTTTTATACTTCATAAGTCTGAAAGAACAAACCAAAATCCTGCGTAATCGTGTCCGTTTTAGTTTTGTTTCAAGTGATGCTGTATTGGCACGCAATTCTGATAGCAAAGATTTTCATAACGCAAAGATGTGCATTATTTACTGCAAAGTTTGGTTGGTTCTTCCAAGTTGATGGACTGTAATAGATTATACAGGGTGTCCCAATAAAACGCAACGAACTTTGAACTTTTCTTTTTGAGAAAACATAGCCTTATTTTGAGCAAACGTTGTAATAATATAATAGAGTAGACCATTGGCTTTTACAAGATTTTTGTTTTACTTAATTTGGATCTCTGAATCAAAAGTTATTGCACATTTTGTAAACCCGAAAATTCTTGATGGTCCAATTTTTTAACCGGCAAAGAATCAACATTGGTGACGTAATGGAGCACATATTGAATGGAAATTGTTAAAATACATCACATGATTATGAGAAGCATCCCTTGAACTCATTTCATGACATAAAGATCCAATTTAGGATGAGGATCTGCCGATATTAAGCAGGTTGTTACGTCTGGTTGAGTCAAGCTGTTGTGTCCCCTTAACGGTCAGAATAATCACTAACTTACTTGAGTAATTTTTCATTGGTTTCTGTTAAAGACTTGTGAATAACAAAATTATCTTTCATTATGATACTTTTTGTCGACTTTTTTGGTAGAAATTGTATCCTAAACTTCCCAATTGCCTTGCCAGAAGTTACAGATTCAGGGAATATGAGAGTATCATAAAGATCCGTATTTTAATTTGAAAATTTTGACCTGTTTCAGTTAAAGATAAACTTAAAATATCACTTTATGTTAGGTACAGGTTAGGTAAGATTTGTTTGAATTGATTGTGCTCTAATTGGTTGAAGAATACCATCATATTCTCCTCATTTCAAGTCCTGCATTCCTTTAGCTGGAAGTCTAATCTCACAAATCGGACCAAAGTAGATTTAAAGGGCTTTCTTAAATTCTTCATATCTTTGGACTGGAGTGGTAAAATTAAACAGGACAAAAAGCATGTTGTAGAGTAATTACTCCACTTTTGAAAAACATTATATCACAATGATTTGATCTTTTGGAAACTATTTTTAATATTTTTTTTATTTGCTCGTTGCATTAATATTGGGACAAGCTATTTAATTTGTTTTTCCTTCTAGTAAGAAAATAATGACACCTCGATAATAGTGAAAGTCATAGGGTTAATTCCTGATCAAAATCTGCCACTTTTTTACTAATAATGAGTCTGATTTGTTCATGTCATAAATGTTATTTATTAAGAAAAAAATAAAAATGTATAAAAGATATGCTTTTTGTAACTTATTATTTAGTTTCTAGGATGATGTATGAGTGTGAGGATAGATACTAGTACACATTTTTTATGTAAATTTACGGTTTTTGAGAGATACTTTTCCCCACATTTACAAATCTTAAGATGGACAAAGCCGTAGTACCCAATAAATATAGTAGTTTGAAAAGGGTCCGGATATTACATTTTCTTCCTCTTTTAGAACACAATCATCATCTACCTTTAGTAGCCATAAGGGTGTGGATTGTCCCGATTTTTAAATTTAAATCAAGAATTTAAGGAAAGTATTGTAAAAAAACACATTTCAGGGCATCTTTAAAAAAGTTTGACTCATGTGTGCAAATTTCATATCTGAGCAACAGCTGTGGTTGAAACTTGCTCATGTATGAAAAAGTATATAGATTTTCAAAATTGTGCAATCTTGCTTTAAGGGCATGTAATGTATTCTGTATAATAACTAACAAAAAAGTACAACAATTTAAACAATTTTGTGACATGATCAAAGAGAGAGAGTCGGAAATATTTATTTTGAGATACAGAACAATGAATATCAAATTTTGTGTTTGTTTATCATTGTTTTTAAGTTCAATTGTCTTATCTCTGGAAAAGATGACACATATGTGATTGTATCAAAAT
Source organism: Ophiothrix spiculata (assembly GCA_000969725.1). Lineage (NCBI taxonomy): Eukaryota > Metazoa > Echinodermata > Ophiuroidea > Amphilepidida > Ophiotrichidae > Ophiothrix > Ophiothrix spiculata. Next base: position 19,693 of record JXSR01S000924.1, on the reverse strand, counting down.
GTAGGATTTTTGATGCATGGGGCACAGTTAGGTCATAGTAAAAATCAACATTGAAAATTGCCAACATGTGATTCATTTCCTTGATCATATAACATATGTGATGGCTCACCCCCAAAGGGGGGACTTTGCGACGGAACACTTTTCAAGAAATTGGTGAAAATATACAGTAAAAAATAAAGAAAATAATAAGAATTTCTAACAGATTTCCTGTTGTAAAATTTGACTGTAGGGTAAGTAAGGCGTCATTTTTAAGCTTGGAAAATGCTGTAACAGATGAAATGATCAAACTTGATATCATCTGCAAAGTCCCCCTAAGTTTCAAGGTGAGCCATACGCTGGTACTATTGATGTGGGCGCTTCACTTTGGCTCAGACTGCCCAACATTTTTGGATAAGACGTCGGAGACCAGCGTAGGTGAGCCATCACATATGCTCAGGAAGCAATTCATGAATTTAATACAAATATTAACTGACTATAAGTGTGATCATAGAAATATCATCATGAAGTAAAATATGTATTGTACCGGCTTGTTAAATAGAACTATACTCCTTTCACTGAGTGGTGATATTTCGATCATCACATGAATTTAAGGCAGTTAATATTTGTTTTATATCACTTATAAATTCTTTAACACCAAAATATTGATAAATTCAGCATCACCCAACAGTGGTTAAGTTGATGGCGCATGGATAGTTTCTACCATCACACGAAGGGGGTGATAGTAAAAACTATCAAACCGCAATAAACCAATGAAATGCCTAGAATTTATGAATGAGTGATAGAATATAATATGTATACTTCATTTTGATAATATAAAACTAAGTGAAAATTGTATAATTGTTGAGATTTTTTGATAAAAAAGTATACCTCTAGATCATCAATGCCTAATCATTTTAAATTTAAAATGAATGTTGTTAGATTGCCGAAGTTTTTTTTAAATAGGGCAAATTTTCAATCATAGAAGCAATTGTAAAATCCCCCCTTTCCAAATAGAAATAAATTTAATGTATAATGTTACAAAATAACATTTGTATGATATTTTAATGTCTGACATTGACACTTAAAAATGAACATCTTGTTATTGCAAAGTCTTTTGTGAAATAACACTGGAAATTAGTTGAAATCCTACTTTTATCTGGCATACATTGTCGTGTGAGTGCAAGAAAGTCATATCTGCAATGGCTGCCCTATGGTTCTCTTTTATATAAAGGGACAATTCATGATTCACTTTTCATCCTCAAGGTCACCTCTATCTAATTTGAGTTTTTTAGCAGAAAGAATCCTTGACTGGTGTATGTTACAAACCCCAAACCATTCTTTCAAATGTGCTTACATTTTTTAGAAAAGTGAGAAAATGTGTCATTTCTAATTACTGTTGGGCCCCTGACAGTACTTATAACACAGTAGCCTATGGGGCTTTCTAAAAATGAAAAGCCTTGTAACTTGAAAACAAATGGTCGAAATCAAGTGAAATTTCCAGGATGCATTTATGTTAGTATATGTTGTACTCTTCTTTTTATTGAGCTAGAAAACAGGGGAGGTTGTCCTCACATCAGAATCATGAATTGCACCTTTAACACCTTATCACTAGAACGTGAAAAGTCCCACACAATTGTTCTCCTATATGTCCGTCACCTGAAGAACTACTAAAAGAGCAACTAACCCAAGACTAGACATCATACAGTATGCAATGTAAATTTATGAAAAATTGCAGTTTTTAGCAGATACTACTTTCTTGCACTCACATGACGACATGAACTCCTCCAAAATTATGAATTTTCAGCTGTCTTTTAATCCTACATCAGGAAAATGATATGAAAAAAAATATGCACCCTGTGTATATAACATAGATTTAGCTAATCAGAAAGGAAAAACCTAAACAGACAAGAGTAAATTGAAAATGTGCTTTTGATTCTGAACTGCATTAAGTGTCTTTGTCCAATTCATTTTTTCCATTATGATTTGTTTTGGTTTGAAATGGTCCAAAAAGGCTACAACTTCTTCACAAATAGTCGAAAATTATTTTTGTTGTGTTTGAATTAGGTTAATATTGCATCCATTTTGGTCTAGAAACGTGACCAACTTAATGGCACTTGCAGTGGATTTTGATTGCTGTCCAATTTACTCGGGCTCAACGGACCTCCTTATTAGACACATCAGAATTCACATCAAGGGCATCTTTTAAGTTGTTCCACTGCACTCAAAGCCTATTTTAATCCATTCACTTCAGCCTAGGGCCAAACTATACGCGGTCTCCACCAGGGTCTCCATACATTTTGTCACTATCAAACATTTGGTCGTGATGTAAAACTGACGTGCGACTCAAAATAAAATAACTTCAATGCCGAGTATAACACAAATAAAACTTTTCGTTTAAATTGCACATGTGTTGAATTGAATCTAGGTAAAGTCATTGAACCAGCATGAAATATTTGTTCCCAGTCTATACTTTTTATTCGATCAAATTTATTTGGTGATGTCACCACCAAATGTTTGGTAGCAAAACATTTGTGTGGAGGGTGAGTATAGTTCAAGAGTTTGACCCTGCTGGGCTTTCCAAGTTTTTTTCTCTCCTTATAATATCATTATATTGTCCTTCTGATGAAGGTTTTAGGAACAGCTGAAAATTTTGGAGTTTGAATTTGTATGTGTTGTGGTCGAAGTTCAAATTCCTCATTTATACTTCTATGATACAAAATGAATCATACACTAAAACTTTAGTCTTTGTCTTAAACATATTAATTAGCCATAATTTATTACATTTGACATGGATTTCTTGGACGGAATATGATAAAAACTTATCTACACACATGTACAATTAAAAATAAAACAGTTCCCTTAAGGTTATTCTAAAAATACTTATGAATGCACTTTGCATGTAAAGAACATGATTTTTTAAAATTATTATCATGATTACAGTGTATTTTTAGATTTTTAATAGCACTGTAAGATCACAACTTGCATGATACCCATGACAGAAAACAAATATTGACTGACTTAATTCATGTAATAGTAAACCAAATACATACCATTAAGTCAAACTATTTTACTCAGCTTTACCTTATGCGATGGGAAAATAAAAATTTGACCCGATGCTATATTTTTTGGAATAACTTAGTTTGTAGCATGTTCTTAAGTTGTGTCAAACTTTTAGTGCTCATTTTCTTTCAAGGAAATTTTTGAAATTTATGAATCTAACTTGGGGGATTTGATATATGGAAAGTTTTGTGAAGTTGAGAGTAGCTTTTTGTGTCTACAAGCACCAACTCTTTTGCTCCCTACTAAATTGGGGCTCTCCACCACAGTGACCACACAGGCAAATCAATCTTTACTTCGCACATCCAGATGCATCTAGATTAAAGTGGACTCATGCAAACGATCGCATGAACGTGGACTCAAAGCAAACGATCGCACAAACGTTAAGTGACTGCGCGTGCACATGCGCGTAGTTGAGAACACTCAAGCGTGTTAATACACGCCACGGCAGTAAAGTCAGATTCGCGCACGACCTTGTGAACACAATCTGCACTTTGGAAATGCACATTCGTCTAGATGCATCCATATGTGACGCTCCTGTGAGATGAGCCCCACTGTATTGCCCCTGCTGGCCCCTCAAATGGTTGCCACTGTCTGGTTACAACATGGTTTTGATCCCTTAGTAAAATAACAAGAAATCTACTTCTACTCCACAAACTTTGCACACATGGAAACAATTTCAGTTAATAATATTTCTCTTCATCTCCAGGATTCTGATTATCTATTTTGATGATCAACTATTCACAATTAACATAACCCCATGGCATCGTTAATGGATACAAGACACCCCCACCTCCCGCAACCCATTACTCAAAATGATGTATGTACATCCATTACTGAATTTATGAAAAGATAGAAGACAGGCAAAACAATAAATCTATCTTTTATTCTCTACTTCAGAAACACCCCTGCTTTATGACCACATACAAGTTGGTTCCCAAACCACACGTCTCGCTTAAATGGCGGTTCATAAAGGATTTCAGCAGAAAAAAATATTAACCAAATTTAGTAACCTAGTATACTGGTGATAGTTTTAAAAAAAGTTTTGAAGAGTGAATTTATACCAAGACCCATCCTGTCACCAAGATTTGTTACCGTAAGCCTTATGGTTACAGAGATATGCTGAAGACAGCGCACAGCGCAAAGAAAAGTAACTGGTATGTCTCTTCTTTCACTGTGTTCTGGCAAGATAAAAAATCATGAAATGCGCAGGACCATACCAATATGCACCCAAATATTTGATAAAACATAACTTTGTTACAGATTACCAACTGAAATTAAACAAATGCTATCTTAAAGTTCATTCCAAGAACTACAAAATGTCCCGCAAAATGTTTGACTATCCATTAACCCTAACCCTACCAAATACCAAAAAATCCCATTCTGCAAAGTTAGGTAAATCAACTAAGTCCGAATACGTCATAGACCGGAGTCAGTAATGATCACGGAATCGCTGCCATGGCAGCGCCTGATCGGTGGCTTGCTATTAGTGATAATGGGTTTGGGATGTGGGAGGTACCAGGTTCGAGCCCAGGTGGAAACCCAATATTTTTGACTTGTAAATTTCCGAGGAGATTGTGGGGTAGGGGGTTAGGGTTAAACATTAGAAAATTTCATGCCAAGATTGTAAAGGGTTTTTTTTCTGGGACACTTGGCAGTTATTACCTATGCAGCCACATATATTAGTACAGACAACTATTGAAATCATTAAATTACCTACAAAACAAATCTGCAAGGTGCGTATACGTATGCGGAGAGCATGTGCGACTCACAGAGCGATAAAGAAAATGTACTGCACGTATCTGGATAGGTAGTTTGTCACAGCGATCACTTGAATTTAAAAGCCTTTCAAACTAAGTGAGGCGACACGCTTGTCTGCTCCACGCATTTGTGTGTTCATGATTTGTAGGAAATTTAGTAACTTTAGCAGTGGCTATTAGGCCAAAAAAATGTTGTGTTGCCCTCAAGTCAGAAAATTTTGGGTCGGTCGGTCTTTTCTTTTTTTTAATAAACTGAATGCAGACTTCTAATTTTGTATTCCCGAGCTGCTTATCTCCAACTTTGAGGCTACTAGTATAATGTGCCTCAGGGGCATTTATTTTGATAGGGAACATGATAATAATGCTGGATAAGTCTTTGAATAGGACTTTTCCTCCTAAAATGGTGAATTTTTAATATTTGGGCCTACTTAGAAAAACACCAACTAAAATTTTCACATTTTTAGGGTCGGTCGCTGAGGGTAACACAACAATTTTTTTTGGGCCTGATATGACACATAAAAATATTCCATGTAGTAACTGCATATGACATAAAATATTTCCTTGATTTCTACAATCTGGTCTAAAAGTTCCCACAGACCTTATTGTTCCCTCTAAAGATTTTGGATCTGCTACAACTGATGATGACATCATAAAATTGACAACTTTCGATAACTGAGCCACGACCTTAGAAGCAGCTCAAGAAATTTAGAGAAAAATTGAGTAAAACTAGAAAAATGAACATTATAAAAGTTCAAGCTTGCGTTGTGAATAAACTAACACTCTTACTTTTTTCGTTTGAGGAACCTAAATTATACCAATCTGTAGGTTTAAAACTATAAATCATCTTTATGACTTTTTTGTTTTGAAAAGCCTTAAATGCTAAGAGACCATTCACAAACACTTGTTAGGGAGGAGGGGCTGATGCAAAAAGGGGGGGGGGCTTAAAAATGTTCACCCTTGTGAGGGGGGCCTTGAAAAAAATTAACACAAAGTTTCCAGTAAAAATTGAGTTTACATGCTTTTCTATGGGGTTGACCACTAATTTTTGTCGCATAAAAGGGGCCCCTTAAATTTTTTGAGGTCAAAAAGGGGGGCCCCCGAAAGTTTTCTGTGATATTTTTTTGGCATCAGGCCCCCCCCCCCTTAACAAGTGTTTGTGAATGGTCCCTAAGTTTTAAGCATTGGCACCAATCTCACAAAATACGGCCTTAGTGTAAAGTAGTCCATGGGAACATTTGGACAGATATTGAATTCTGTCTAGCTGGTGCTATATTTCTGAACTCTTAAGTGCATGTAACTTTTGTGTCTTGATCGAGAAAGGAGACATGTGACTGCATGATATTGAATAATATGTGATTTGCTTTTTATATCCATCAAACGATTAAATCCCTCCCCCACTGAAAAAAGTTCCATTGATTATTCTAATTTTTCTGGGATGGTATTTGTCATTGGGAATGTATCTCGTTTCAACTGTGTATTTGCATAAATGCCGCTCTCATCTTGCCATGTGTTTCGTCCAAAGCGTTTGTAATCTGTGGTATCTGTAAACTGACTGTGACATTTTCTGACGGCGTTAGAATTATCTACAAAATCTGGTGGCTGCTCCTGTAAAAAAAGAAAAGAAAGAACATGCAAGATTTGTCTGTAAGTACGAGTTGGATGGTGATTAAACTGAATCTGAATTGGGAGCACACAAAACAAACTTGCATTATTTTACCCAAACAAAAACACAAATTTGGTGTACATTTAAAGCATTTTTCACTTTAAAAGCTTTGTTTGAAAATGAATTGTATTTAGGCAAACAATTTTGATGCAAACAAATAAAGCGCAGTACAAATTTTACATGCGGGAAGCAAGTTAGCGCAGTGGTACTTCCCTCGCTTTGCACCAGTGAGTCCCAGTTTCGATTCCCAATCCCGGCGCTGTATGTACATTTGGTTTTCAGTCCATGCTCACATACCTGCCAACATTGTGAAACCTAAAATCAGGACAAAAAGACGCGCGCGCGAGTCGTTCGTCGGAGGTCCAGGGGGCGGGGGTCCTAGCTGGGGTTCAAGGGGGCGCTTTGAAGCTGTAGAGATTTCAACAAAGTAAAAGCCAAGGAAACATTATTTTCATACTTTCAACTGATGTATTAAAGGTTTGAAAACCCCATAGCCATGTATTGTAATGAAGTGAGTATGTGCATACTTCCTGAAGTTGGTAATTTATTCATGATTGCAACTCAAGTAGATGAGGGCCATGGCAGCCTGGTTCAAGGGCCCCTTAAGGGCACTGATGGGACCCTAGTGGGGGTTGAGGGGTAAAGCCCCACCCACTAGTAAGAGGACTTCTGCACATCCAACACCACAGGAGAGACCATTTCAATAGGTAAACTAACAGCAAAATGTTGTACTCAGGGGTATAAGTGTGTCCAAAATAAACAACATGTTTGACATTATGACCCCCTGTAAGGGCCCAAGTCCTGCTCATGGGGACCAGCTTGGGTGCACCCTACTCCTGGGGGTCCCTTTTTAAAAGTTGATGTGGTTGTAAAGGAGCAAAAACACAATAACTTAAATTTTTGATTAAAATGAAAAACTTGTTCCGTTTATGAGATAAATGGCTTTTTGTATCCAATATTGCAATACATTTGTATTGGAATGTACATTTTGAAATTGACCTACTGACCCTACGGTAGGTCACAGTTGGCCGATTTCATTATATATGATGGGTTATGAAATTATAATAATTTAATCAATTTTAGCATTCTTACTATTTTTTTTTTTTTTTGAGGGGGTATCATCCACCCCCTCTCATTTACCTATATTATCCAACTCGCACCATTATTTCTCTTGGTGCAAGAACAATACATTGACTCTATCCCTTTACAGTGGCATTACAGTCGCCAGTTGGTGCACCTAAATTAATAGGAAACCTGTCACCTGACCCGTTTTTGATTCTAAGGTGTCATTGAAGATTTTTAAAAAAGTGTTGAGTGTGTTGAAGTCACTGTAAGAAGCTGGGAACCACCAATAAAATAGAAGAAGAATGGTGGCGACTTTTGTATGATTTTGGCTCAAATATGTGTTCCAAGAGCACAAATATTTATTGACTACATGTCCCCTTGCGACTTTCCTTGCGTTTATTAACAGTTTTTTTTGAGATTCTGGCCCAAATATATGCCACAAGACCATAAATATTGGCGACTTTTCCTTGTATTTTATTTTTTTTCAATATCTCAAAATCGGGACGTCCCGATTTTTGGCCATTTTGAGAGTTGTAAATCGGGACAATCCCGACAAAATCGGGACAGTTGGCAGGTATGTGCTCACTTCCGCAGATACTTCTTCGGGTACTCCGGTCTTCCTCCTGTACCCAAAACTGATCAAAGAAAGATTTTGGACCCCAATGGAAATAAGCTTCATTATAGGCTTTCTTGGGTTATCTTTGGCAATTAGCCTAAAGAATTCTTTCTTTATGGCATGTGAAAAACATGAGCAAAACCAAAAAATACCAAAATCTCAAAAAGATCAGAAAAAGTTGAAGCAATGGGACTATGCTCCTTTAAGATAGATTTCATGTTTTGCAGGTCCCAAAAGGGATTATTTGTTAGTTCTTCAAATTGCATGCAAAACACTTGTTAGGTGTCTACAAAACTTAATGGGGTGTATTTTTGGTCATGCATAGCCTGTTACTTGCTCTCACTTGGGGGAAAGTCTCAAAACTTGAATATGAAAAAAAGAAAGACACAAAGCTACTTACTGGCACTGGTATATAAGGATATGGGGGCTTATAGTCAGCTCTGTTAGTAGTCTCCATATGTTGCTTGTCATGCTCAGGGTGATGTCTGGGTAACACTGCTCCAAACCCTCTCTTGGGATGACCGGTATCTCTGTGGATAAAGAGTAAATAATCAGAAATGTAGAATTTATATATAAAACTTGGTAGATTTGTTGCAACAAGTCTAATGTATTTATTGCAGGCAAAAATAGAAGAGATTGATGTGTAATCATAGATTAAAGAAAGTACAGATAGGAAACAGGTCTATTTGCACCCTAAACAGTTGGCTAAGTTAGGGGATTGCACTATGTGGGTGCAATGCCTGGACCGTTGCGCGAGTGCATAGTGACCCCGCTCTGCGTTCTGTTGCATGCTACTATTACTTGCCTAAAGCGCAATAGGCATCTTACATTTTCCCGCCAAATTGTCAAATGTCCTGGCACTATTCATACATGTAAACTTCCCTCCAAAAGGACACATTTCCCTTCAGAAATGCCAATTTCCCAGCAAGGAGCTTGCTGAAATGCCCATTTTTCCCACCATGAGATTCATGACTGGGTTAAAGACACTGCTTTGGTGACTTTTGCCGGGACTTTTGCCTGTGAACCCTTTGGCTATGTTTTCATGATGGTTATGACAATAGCGTAAGCTTACACGATTGGGTGCGCCTTGCAATGCAATTTAGGCCCTTTAAAATGCAATTTAGGTTCCCTGTCACTAAAGATGACCTAAGACTCTGCTCTTACTTCGATAGGACCACTATGATCTACTATATATGTAGGCCTAAAATAAATTTCAAAAGCAATCATTGTCTTTCTTCAAGTCCACTCAACAATCCAGCCACTACTAACACTTGCTCTCAGTTGAGTGATCAATTTTATGAGGAGTCAGGCCTTTGACAAAGACTAATAAACCACAAATAAGAAAAATAAATTCTTTCAAGATACACAAAAAAAATTGTATAATAACTCAGACGGTATTATCTATCAAATAATCAAAAGTATCATCTAAATTGATGTTCACTATTTAAAAAGGACTGACCACTTTAATTACTCTAAAGACATGACTATAAATCTGTCTTAGAAACCTGTCATGGTGAGTTAAACTTTGATTCCCCTCGTCGGTTAAGTAATCGCTTAGATCTTATAAATAGCTCTCTTTTCCCATTAAAATATCAATTTAGGAAAGTTTTTGTCTCGTTAACAAACCAGGTCATTTCTATGACTATTATTACGATGATCAGATATCCACAATTATTAGCCAAGATTAGGATGTAATACATGTGGGAATACACAGAATATTCTTTTGAAAAACCAATAAGCCATGTACATATACAAAGACCTTTATTTTTTCATAAAAAATGGCAACTGTGTTTTCTGTACATCCTCAAGAAGTCAGGGACCTCTGTTTGAGGAGATTGAGCTCTGTTGAGCCACCCTGCTCCCCTCAAATGCTTTGTGGGAGCTCATTTAATAGAGCACCTTGCATGATGGAATTAACATCTAAATTTCCAAATAGTTCCCCTAATTACTCCCCTAAACAGGGTTGTGAGAGTCAGGTGATATAAAGAAGTTAAAGAGGTGAAAAAAGCTGAAAATAGTGACAAAATATCAAAACAGGCTGAAAATGAAAGAAAAAACTCAAATTAGGACTCTTATTTTAATTTAAAGGCATTAAAATAGCTGAAATCAGCTTAAAAGCTGAACTCTCACACCCTGCCTAAAGAAATTCAGTGTAGATCTTTTGATAGAGTCCCTGCAAATTTCAAATGGAAGTCCCTGGAAGTATGTGTTTCCTTTATTTATTTTTTCAGATTTCACTTTGAAATTGATCAGAAATATCTTTGTTGCATGGGGAAATCTTAAAAAGTTCACCAAGAGTCCATGAAAACAGATCTTAAATGTTCCCGGCAGAATTTTTACAAATAGTATTCAGCCCTATTTCATCTAGAGCTAGGGGCAATTTAGCTGTAATCCTTCATTTCTAGTTTAAAAATTCCTTGGTTTATATATGTATCTCTCTGTCCCAGTTTTTGAAAATTAGGTAATGAAAAATTTGTTTCAAAATAACAAATTGAAAACAAGTCTATATTTATTATTAATATCAGAACAGAAAACTTTTACTTATCAATCCCAATCAGTTTAATCAAAAAATACCAAGCATCAGAAAATATTTCTCGTTACAATATGATTTACCAGATCACTGAAAACTAATTCATCATATAGCATTGCTCAAATGATTATTCCACATACCAATACAAGTCAAAATACAAGAAAAAACAAGAGGAAAACAACCACAGGCCACATCGCATCGGTATTTGTATTAATCTTGCAAATTCTAGCGGCTGGGCTGCATCGATATTGGAAGTGATTCCAAGCCATATATAATATCCCTAGGGGAATCCCAGGCCATTTATAAACTAGACCTTATCATCCAAAATATACTTTGGGATTAGATGCATTACTTTGCGTAAATCAGAGAAAAGGTTCTTAATTACCGCAACTCCATTGAATGCCAATATACTGCAGTCACCAATCATATCAGCGTTAGCAATTTTTACGACAGACGTACGTACGCAAAGCCATTACTCAAAAAGTTAAGCTGTCGTTTGCGTGGAGGATATTGCTCTTTGTGAAATCAGCCTAATGAATATCGAAATCTAAAGTAGGTTGCCGTGTAGGCACAAATAAAAGTCACTCAATATGTTTGTACACTTAAAGGGGCATTGGACAAGTTCAACATCATCCCAAAATATGTTTCATAACATTTTGAGATTTTTTCTTCATTTGAATTGTTTGCAAGTTTAATTTTGAAAACACAATACCTATTTATCAAAATATTTAAGATTTTCTTTCATTATTAGATATCATTAGTACACCAGAAATTTATCAGTGGATTCAATGAAAAATTGTTATTTCTATTTATTTATCTGCAATTTTGATACCCTAACCTTTTTTGAAAAATTGCCGAAAATAGGCCAAAAATTGCCATTTTGGTGGCAGCGGTGGGATTTTTTACATTTTTTGATCTATTGTTGGCATTTAAATAAAAAAATGACAAAAATAAAAAAAAATTGAGAAAACCCTTCCTAGACATTTGTTTTTAGATTCCAAAAATTTCACGAATGCAAATTTTAGTTAGGCTTTCCAGAAATTTTTTGGGGCAAAAAATGTGTTTTTTTGGTATTTTTTTGTCAAAAACTGGTATCATCATTATGTTCAGTGTAAAAATCCGCTTCTAAAAATGTATACTTTTATATAGTGTATTCAATTAGTTTGAGAGTTGGGCCCGGTGCAGATTCCTCTGTCGTATAGAATATTTTGCTTAGAATAAAATGACGTAGGTCATCGAATAACACGGTGTGTTTTATTCGATGACCTATGTCATTTTGTCGTCAGCATAGAATATTCTATACGATAGAGGAGTCTGCATCGGGCCTTAGAGTAAAAAAACGTTCAATGCAATTTGAAGGTATACCCCAGCCTTAAGTGGTAACATTTACAGACAATATAACATTTAGGTTCACTCCTGGGGTTCACACAACGGTTAAAGAAAAATAAATTCACTTGTCTGGTGTATCCAGCTCAGATCAAATGCTGTTTGTGTATCAAGTAAAGAACAGAAATTGGGAGTGTTTCCAAACAAATCCAGAGATTCAACATCCCTTCTTAATGAGTAACACCAAAATGGTGGTGAGCACAGGTTTCCTCCTTTTAATTCCTTGGTCTACCAAGTCTTACCTATCAATATCTGCAAGGCTACTTGTTTCCAGATTTACTACTGGTTTCCTAGTCTCTCGCTCTTCAAAATCTTTCTTCAAATGGATCTGTTCTAAATGTTCTTTTGTTGTAGGTTCAGGGAATGACTGCAAGAAATCACAGATAAAAAGAAATTTCAAAAATTCACATGATATGCATAAAAACGTTACTAACAATTACATAAAAGTGACTACCCCTCCCCTCAGCTAATGATAGTAAGAATTAAGACCGATTTATACAATTTTTGTTTTCTTCTTTGCCAAGTTTGTGGTTTTTGTCAGGGGATGGGTGGGTGCACAACATCTTTACGATTTGCTTATTATTTGTGCTTCCCCTACAAGTCTCACATAGGGTATCAAATTTGGCCTGGTGTAAAGATGATGTACAGTTACATTTTACTTGATTTCCAGTAATACCTGGTACTTATTTTTGTCACATTTGTGTAGGGTTTCAGACAGGGTATTCATGCAGGTATGGTTATGGATTGGGTATCCATTCAAACAGTAGAAGCCCTTTTTTGTTATTTATATAGATTCATGGTCTCAGATAGGTATCATTTCACCCATATTTGCCAAGTTTGCTGTATCATTTGTGTGTTTTGATGGAAAATAAACTGAATTGAAAATGAGCATAAAATGTCGCACAGATTGGACCAAAATAACGATATTTTAAAGAAGATGCTATTATGTAAATCTGAATACATAAAGTGAGAAACATTCTACATGACATACAAGCCTCCTCTTCCGCTCCCCAAGATGCTCTTTTCAAGATTACTTCAGTTCCGAAGACCCCATTTTTACTATGTTTCCAAGCTAATTTTGAGGGATTTTCAGCTCAAAGAGTCTTATTTTTATGGGAAAAAAAGCAGTTCTTGAGACCTCAATTCGGGAAAAAAATCAGTTCCATAGACCCTATTATTGACAAAAAATCCGTTCCGCAAGACCCTATGGGCGTATGTTGGATATCGCGGATCTCACATACCTAGCAAAATTATTTGAGTACCCCCATACCCGGGTGTCACATAGTATTCTTTACCTCCCCACCTTTATACATACCCCTAGGCTGGGCCTACAACCTACCCCATCAGTAACGTTTCCTATCCTATTATATGTGGTTCTATGTAGATTTCTCGCATGGATCTTCTGGGCATTGATGTCATATTCTTTAGGTTCTGCTTCTCTTGCTTGATGCCTGCAAAAGATAAAAATCGGGTCATTTTGTTTGTGTATAATGTTAGAATATAGACTAAGCACCATACGTTGTAAGTTTTAGGATTAGGGTATCAAGGGTTTGGGCAGTAGGAAAAGGGTGCAAGGTCTATTCTAAAGTTATTCCAAGAATTTATCAGTTTTAAATTGAACATCTCTATCGTGGTTCATGTGATGAAATATTATCGTCCATAAAATCATTACAATTTTTTATGACACATTCAGTCTAACATGTACAATCTGGGTAATCACTGATATGGTATCAATTTGATGTTGTACAACCAAATGCTGTGGGCCTACATGTATCAGCTAAGTAGTACAATTAGGCAAAAAAAATTGTTGTATTGGGGTAACCCGCCCGACCCTAAACATATCAAAAAAAGAAAAAGGGGGAAGGAAAAAAAGAAAAAAAAATGCTAAAAATCACTGTCCTATCTCCCTTGAAACGCCATGTGATGGTGCTCCTTAAAAAAGGAAACATAAACACGACAACTCGAGTACGCAGCGAGATGGATCTTGACCAAGTTTCCTCGCTGTGACGGAATAAACCTGTGGAGTTGAATATAGCGATTCCAGGGGAGTTGGTCAAGATCCATATTATTGTCTTGACAACTCCAAAATGGCATACTACAGCGTGTCGGTAACAGGCAAAGTGGGACCAAAACTGTTATTTTCTGTACTTCGGAGGGTAGATTTAACACTTGCAGTAGGTGAACTTGTACAACATTTGGTGGACGAGTTCAACGATGACAAGTGCAAGTATGTTGTACCCTCGATAAAAATTGGTAATTCGGAAAGTGGTCCGTATAAAGACGTGTTGCTGACTGAACAAAGCGTGATACTGCAAGACATGGGATACTTGATGTGTATTTATCACAAAATGTGAATATGGTACGATTAAAGCTGTTTATAAAAAAAAAAAAGCCACCTGCCCTGCGCTATTTGATAATTTCTTGTTACTCCAAAACAACAATTTGTTTTGGCCTTAGCTCAACGGCGCTCTCAAAGTCTCATACAAAGATACAGTCTGGCTTGTATCTGTATTTTTTTAAAGATCAAATGTAGGCCTAATGCCTAGGGTTATGTCCTGGCATACACATTACACTGGCATTTGTGGGCAAAACATATCAGCAACAAAAATCTGACCTCCTAATCAATGTAAAATTATAAATCCATTTTTAAAGAGGTAAGCCTGGGGAGGGATCGAGGATCGAACCTGGGACTCAATAGTGCAAAGCAAAGGGAGAACCACTGCGCTAACTTCCTCAACATATTAAAGAAAAATAAGAAAGAATTCTTTAGCCTAGGCTACTCCTAGTCTATGAGTTTTCCTATTGTCTTGAGGGAGGAAAGCAATGTTGTTCAATGTAAGCCTAGGCTAACTGCCAAGGATAACCCAAGAAAGCCTCTAATGAAGCTTATTTCCATTGGGGTCCAAGATCTTTCTTTAATTAAATCAGTTTTGAATGCAGGAGGAAGACTGGAGTACCCGGAGAAGAACCTGCGGAAGCGAGCATGGAGTCTTGATGATGGACTGAAAACCAAATGCACATACAGCGCCGGGACCAGGAATCGAACCCGGGACTCAGTGGTGCAAAGCGAGGAAATTACCGCTACGCTAACCGGCTTCCCCCTATATTGTTAAGAAAAAATTTAGGTAAACATAATCTGAAAGACTGATAAATTTACAAGTGAAGCTTACACATAAAACACGTCATGATATTGATAATTTCACATTCTTATTCAGTGGGTGTGGCTTATAATTCAATGAAGCAATCTGACTGGTTCTTACCCTAACTCCGCCCATCCATTATGACACGATAGATGATAGGCAGCGCGTCAAGTTTTAAACATGTAAACAAATAGGAACTACTTTTTTACAGTGCTGCGTTTTGGACTTGTTTTAGCAATTTACATTCTTTTAAAGACAGGTTAATTAATTTATGACATAAAATAAGTCCAAACATCTGTATGACACACTCGATTTTGAACCGATACTGTAAATTTCATAAAATTTATTCAGTTCTTTCGACGATCGACCCAGCCTAGCCCAGGCCTTCTCACTCGGCTAAAAGTAAACACATGTGCATGCACTGATCTCGAAGCAAAATGTTGTGGTGAACAACATAACTCATCATTTTGTCTCGTTATTTTGTGAACTGAAATTCATGTTGCAAATATTATAAATGTTGGCACGATTGGCAAGTCAGAGGCCGAGACGGTAAGATTCGTGCCCGGATTCGTGCATTGAATTTAACACTTGACGCCGGACCGGCCTATAGCTAGGCTAGCCTCAACACTGGCCTTCCGATGAAATGCAATGTAGTGCCGGGATTGAATTAAGCTTACAGTTGCTTACCTTGCTCAGTTTTGAATAAATAATCGTAATGGGCACCCCCTGCAGGGACACCCATTACTCAAAATAATGTACACACACATCCATTATGAGACGATAGATGACAGGCAAAAGTCAAAACAAGAAATCTTATCTTTTATTCTCTAATTCATTACAAATAAGCTTACCAGTTGGAATTCAAAGTGGGTCTACTGTAATTCATATGATCTGATCGCAAATATAATGAGCCTTTGCGTTCTACAAAGTCTGGAATTCCTACGTAACTATTCATTGTTAAAATTACTACAAAATCAACCGATTATTACACAAAACACCTTCAGATGTGACGCCGACTTCTTCAATGTTTTGACACATGTACACTTTGTTTATGTTGCTGTGCTTATTTACTGAGTGCAGTAACGGTGCGCGAAACAAGTAGTTTAAAGAAAAATCACAAGATAATGATACAAATTTGTCTTAAGTTCTACGCACATAATAACAAATATTATTTTAAAAATGTGATTGTATTTCTTAAGTCATTAGTAGAATAAAATAAGCAAAAATCATACTCTTTATCTGTTACATAGCGCAGTGATTTTTACTGTGCGTCAGTGATTCGCCCTAGAGACCTGTGTGACCTTTAACCTTCAAACTTTTGATGACCTCATGATCATGTGATTTTTTGTAAACATCTGATTTCGGCACAGAAAATTGCGGTCTTTCATGTTTTCTTAGCCCTGTCGACAACAGAATTGTGTTTCACAGTTGCTACGTTTGTATTATCTCATTTTCAGCTGAGAGGTAAGTGCGTATTCATCATGCATCTTTTAAACGTGCGGAATTTAATTTATGTTATGGTGATTCTTCTTCCTGCAGAACAGAACAGGTGGCAAATTTGCCAACCCCACAACGACGTTGCGAGACTGCACGTCTTACTCACAGTCATATGCTCATGACTCATGAGCTTAATGAAATTATTACAACATTAGTAAAAAAAAGACTGTACCGGTAATCGGTATTCATGTAATACTAATGTTTCAAATTCATAAAAGTTACCCTTGAGGCTTGGCCTTGGCTTGGGCCCCCTTGCTTTTAGTATTTTAGTCTAATTTTTAAAGGTGCAATTCATGATTCTTATGTATCTGTCATGTCTGTATCTGTATCATTTAGTCGGTAGAACTCCTCATTGAAGTAACATCAGTCTTACATCACAAACCTATGTGATGTGATGAAAACCTCACCTATTTTCTAGCTAAATAAAAAGAAGAGTGCAACATAAATTTATCCTGAAAATTTCATGTGATTCCTACCATTCGTTTTGAAGTTACAGTCAATTTTTATTAGATTTTAACAAACTCTCTATTTGCTCATCCTAAAAATACATTGCATCTTGATCATTTCATTGTTGAGATATTATGAATCAAATGTACTGGAAATATTATATAAATTTTGCTTACTTGCAAATTTTCATCCAAACTCTTTGGACTTCATCAAGGCACTGCAGAGTATTGATTGGACACGGTGATATGTCAGGTATTGGCAAGGATTATCAATAAGTATTTGGTCCCAGACGTGCGATAGGTGAAATCTTAAGCCCCCATGTCTGTTCAAGGAGGACTTCTCCACTCTCTCCCAAATGGCTTCACAGATTTCTCGTTCAAACAACCTTTCTTCCTGGTCTAGAATAATAACATCCACTGTGTCCAGAAGTTCTAATGTGCTCAACTTTATTTTGACTGGATGACACATTGCATACGTCATATTTTGATCATGCCATGTGTTTTACCATTTTCAGGTCTGAGTATAAACTCATCGCATCATGGCACAAGGCCGGGGTGACTTTGGGTATGGATCAATGAAAAAACAAGACTCCAATCCTTTCGGTGATCCAGAGCAAATAAGTAAGTGTAGACCCAGCTTTTCTAAATCCAATCATTTTTAGAAAACAATAAATGCTTTTAGTTATCACTTTATTTTGGCTTTACATCCTTCAAGAGGACTATGTCGAGTTTAGAAGTAGATTAAGAATGCCCACAGCCCGTGGGGGGGGGGGGGTACTTAGTACAAAAGTGATTACGGGGATGTGCCGCAAACTTGGGTAGCAAAATCAGGCTGTCTGGTATACCAACCCGGGGGGGCCACTTAGCTATAATGGTGTACACATGCGTGAACAAAGGTTTTCAAAATACCCCCTAAACACGTTTTTCGAGTAGCCTTAAAAATGACCCCTAAACAAGGATTTCACGCCGTTATTCCTTTCATTTTACCCCCTTAACAAGTTATTTTCTAAATAAACACGCCTTTTAAACAAGCTAAACCCTATGCCCTGAATAAAGTATAAAAAATTACCCCCAAACACGTTTGGTCGGATTTTGAAAAACATACCCCTTTTTGTTGAAAATCAGTGTTTTCTGACCCCTAAACACGAAACGTACGGACCGTGCCTCTTGACAAAAATACCCCCCTTTTTCCGTGTTTTTTTGTTCACGCATGTGTACAACAGTATGGCTAAGTGGCCCCCCCGGGTATACCAATCAAGGTTGGCAAAAATCGTGTTTTTTAAAAAAAAATCATGATTTAAATCGATTTAAATCATAAAAATCGATTTAAATTGATTTAAATCAGATTTTTTCAATTTAAATCATGATTTAAATCGCGATTAAAATCAGCCTGATACCAATGGGTCCTTTTTCTTTGCAAAATGTGGTATTTGATGGGTCTGTTTTTCAAAATTTTCTAAAATTTGCGCCAAAATGGCACACATTTTTGATTTTTTTCCTAAATTTCGAACAAAAATCAAGAAATTTGCGCCAAATTTGAGTAAATTTTCGGAGAAATTTTCAATTTTTGTATAACTCGACTCAAAATTTGGGAAATTTGGTATATGGATGGGTCCCTTTTTCTTGAAAATTGGTAGGCCTATTATATGCTTGGGTGGTTCTTCAAATTTCCCAGCGGCACACCCCTTACAAAACCAAACTTGAGTACCCCCCCCCCCCC
>JXSR01S000921.1:49599-70541 GCA_000969725.1 Ophiothrix spiculata | reverse complement strand
AATAACACATACTCGTATCATGACGAAACTGATCAAATCAGTGTCATATAATGAAATTACCGGCCTGGAAAATTAGATTTTCAAATTTTTGAGCTAGCATCGCACTACATTAAGTTTGCTTTCTAACGTTCTACATGACTGTATATTACTGTGAGATCAATGAACTTGAAATGGCATGCAAAGTCAAGCGTTAAAACGTTTCACATTTCAAGATTTACTCTCTCTAGAATAGATAACAAAATATATGAATTGTGATGTCTTGTGAAACTTTGCCCCAAATTATGAAATACATGATCGATTTCTATCCTTGGCTCTTTTTGATATTGAAAAACAAATAATGCTCTACACTATCTATCTATCAATCTATGCACAATGTCCCGTAGGACGTTGGCTCCTCGAACAAATTCAGACCATCTATTCCTATCTTGCGCTTCCATATATGTCTTCAGTACCGGATTTCTAATTGGGCCCGATGGGCCCGGGCCCAGGGCCCTGAGGTTCAAAACAAAACAAGAAAAGATGAAATGCAGAAAGAAGGGGAAAATGGAAATGAAATAAAGAATATATTAAGTATAGGATTTTTAATGGCCCTTAGACCCAAGCATGATGTGATGCGAAAACGAATACATATTTTTGGTGCATTCTTCAACGCTTGCAAACACGGGCCGGGGGACCAGTGAAAATTGACAGAAATTTGATTTGGTCAAATCCTAAAACAAAACAAAACAGAAAATTCTCGCCATTAAAAAAAATGTTTATTAATAACAATACTTTTCTTACTTATCATGCTTGTATTTGATGTAGAGCTTAAAAAAACGTATGAACAAAACATTATGTGATTTGAACTACGGGAAGGGGGTTATGATTTCCCCCCTGGAACCCCTTAAAGTACGCTCGTTCAACCGGTCCCTAAGACACCTCTTTGAAACCCCGTTTTCAACAATATTACAAATAATGTTACAAAAATGGTCCTTTTGGAGCCCAAGTTTTCAAAAATCTTCCATTCAAAAGCCTGAAATATGGCCAAAATATAATTCTCTATACCCAATTTTTGGGTCAAAAATTAGTTCCATTTTAAAGCATCTATGTTTTTGTACCTATCTCCTATTTAACCTCCAATTTTTATTACGGTTACGCATGAAGAGGGAAGCGTGCCGAGTGGTTAGAGCGTTGGACTCATAATCAAAATGCATTCGGCTGTCGTGGGGTCGAGTCCCGGTCTCGGCTCTCGGTACGTCTCCTTGTTTCCTTAAGCAAAAAACTTTGCTCTACTTGCTTCGTGCTTCGGAGGGCACGTAAAGCCGTCGGTCCCATCTGAAGTGTTCCTGACACACTGTTGGATGTAAAAGAACGTCACGGGCTAGGCTACGGCCGTTCGAAATAAGAGTAGGGGAACCTTCCCCGGCAACCGTGACCGTATGTCAAAATACGTCATCTACTCTAGGACAAGAGTGCATAGTCACTATACCTTCAAAAGTATATCATCTCTCTAGGACCAGATAGCTCATCTACAAACCCGTAGCCAGGGGGTGCGGTTGGGGCGTCGCACCCCCACCCCCCAAATTTGACAATGTACAAAAAAGGTCCACAAAAATTAATTAAATGACCACCAAAAGAACACTTAAAGAACCAAAAAAAAAGCAAATGTAGGGCGTTTTTTAATAAAATACTACACAAAATGCTTGGAAAACTGCTAAAAAACTACTAAAATTATTTTAGGGTCGACCAAAACGAAAAATGTTCCTCCAAAAGGTCCACTTTTTGAAAATCCGCACCCCCCCCCCCCTATCCTGGCTACGGGCCTGCTCATCTAGATGCTGAAAAGGCTTTGATGAGAATAAGCGTAGAACTTAAGTATAAAAGTAGAAGTAGAAGTAGATGTATCTCCCATCCTTTTTTCGAACCTAAAGCCCCCCCCCCCCCCGAATAACTGATTCGACACGCCGCGAGGCTCGCGAATGTCGCATTATTGTGACTCAAGGGGGTCCTGAAGTTTAACCTGGCCCAAGGCCCTGACAAAGGTAAATCCGGCACTACTGTCTTGTGCAAGGTGATGCCAACAATGATGTCATCTTCCCATCTCTTCCTTGGTCTTCCCTGTCTGTCTGTTTGTGCCAGTGACAGTTTCCATAAGAATGCGTTTGGATATAGGCGGATTTTGTTCATTCTACGCAAGTGACCAAACCATGTCAGTTGTGAGACAGAGATACGAGCTAGGATCATTTTTGGTTGAAAATAGCAGGAGGAGATAATTGACAGAATTTCTTCATTCCGGATCTTATCCTCTATGCCCAATGCGCGAGTCACAGAGGTATGACCCCACAAGCGCCGAAGGCGCGACAACAGTTTCTGACTTAACCTTGTACACAGTGGTCATTTTATATGACCACCAAGGGTATCTCGGGCTCAGATGACACTCAGAGGGTTTAGCATGTTTGAGTCAGGTCGGAGTGAAGAAGGTCGACTTCATTAAGGTACAATTTGTACTGAAATTAAAGAAGTTTTTCGTAGGTAAATGTAATTGTCATCTTAGGGGCAGAGTTGGTCTCTGAGATTACTCTTTTTTTTCTTTTTTTTTTCAATACCACGTAGGCTTATATAATTATCTTCATAGCACAACTCAGTATTTCAAAGATTTCCATATGATATAATATGTAAATCCTTAGACATATTAGATAAACCAAAATATTTCGATGAACATTATATCTGATCGTGGGTATCCCTGGTTTTTTTTGAGAGAGAGAGAGATTTCTCCCAAGACTTGAAAACTTCTTGTATTGAACATATTATGCAAAGTATTTCTCCCTCTAACCATTGCGGTTCTTAGCACATTATGGGACGGCGTTTCTGCAATATAAAATTTTGATAATTTTGATATATGTTTTTTTTTAATCCAAATCAGAAGATGTAAGTAGTTATAACCAGATTTCTTTTCAAGTATACAAAATCATGACAGCGTAAATGAACCCAACATATATTGGTCGCACGTTGCTCTTACTCAGCTTTGAGTAAACACTTTTGGTAAGACTCTTAAATTTGTTATGTGAATACAAAATTTAAATGTAAAATAAAACACTTATGCTAAATGTAAAGCCACAACCATCTCCATCATCCAATACCACCACACCCCATAACAAATTCCTGAACATATTCCGAACTGTACGAGACATCCCCACATCATCTTTAGAACATCACAAACAATTATTAATCATGTTTTTTTCAACACGGAAGTTCTAAGATTCAAGATAATTTCTCACAATTTTCCATTAAGGATGATAATTTATACGGAGATGACACAGTTCTGTCCCACACAAATAATAAGCATTGCTACAAACACCCACACACATTACAAACAAAAAGCAACGCAAAGATCCCGAGAGCAAAGATGATGATGCGTGAAACCTGGTCTGAAACCGATCATGATAATTAATCTTAATCTTATACATGTAACTCTAAAGAAAATATTAAAGATACTTTTTTCCCTTTTTCAAAAAGAACAAAACTTAATTCCCCGATAATGACACAGTTCTGCCAAACATGATTTATTCCACTTCTGATATTTTATATTTTGGTGAGCCTTTCATCTTGCAGCCTTTCATTATTTTTAGACAAGTTGCCGAAAATTAAATTATGATCGTGCTAATCAAATTACACACTAAAATGATAAAATTACCGTTTGGGAAAATGAAATTAGACGTTTCTAGAACAGTACACAATTTATGCTCTATTAGTGATAATTTGAAATGTGAATGCATTGAACCTGAATATTATTTAGTCAATTATACGATACGATACCCAGCAGTTCTGCCATCTGGAATCAATATATTATCTCAAAAAAAAAAATCTGATATTTTTCATGTTTCATCAAAGATAGAACATTTATTTATAGTTAGATGAAATTATTTATATACTTTACATATAAAATGAAGAAATGTTCGTTCATGAAACGGTCTGTTTGAGATACCGACTGATTGTGAACCTATGTATTGAAACTTATCAATCAGATTTGAATTGAAATCAGTCAATCATAGAGGAGGAGAAAGATGATCTGAATCTAGAATTACAGAATGTTGCCTTCTAAGAACCTGAGATGTAAAATGATTTGATTCAGGAAAATTGACAAATATCCGTTTTGCCTTCTATGACATGTTCGGAAACATTTATCCAATATATATTTTGTAATGATATTTCCTCTTGATGCAAGAAATTACTATTCGTCCCTTGGCATTCGCTCAGCCTAGACAAATTCGCTTAGTTTAATCCATCCAAAGGGTTTGACAAATATTTCGTTGCGATCATTTAAACAGTAAAAAACAAAAACAATTTCCAATGTTATTATATTGATGGCTGTTCTATAGAATATTTGATATTTTTATCTTCTACGCTATATGGTTTGACACTCAGCGTATTCTTCTGATTTGGTGTATAGTTCTTGACAACCTTAGCAGATGTCATATGGTGATACTAACTAGCTTTACCGTTTGTAGTTTGGAACAGCAAAAACAGTTTTTAAAGTATCGTCAGATAATAGGACAACTTGTTAATTTATCAATTAAACCTCCAAGTTTGTTCCCAGATCAAATTTCAAACCTATTATTGGCGAAAACAGGAATGGTTTACTACTAGGCCAACTACCTTCTTTAGATTATGAAAGTGCTATAATAATCTTGGTTTGTGCCTTCTACAAAAAGTCTATGTGGACAAAACAATTCCCCAAAACCAATATTTTATGTTATTCTTAATGTCACGAATGCAAGCAATAGTTAGGAAAACGAACGCAAGTAAACTTGTCGACATACGCTCATATTTTTGATCAAAGTCAATGTATTATTATTTAGAATAAAAGCTGGTTTTCTTTAAAGTCACGTCGACGTGGTATTTCGAAAAAAAAGGTATATGGTATTCAATCTGTCAATGCTTGTCTTTTTATTGTAATGAATAAATTAGGAATAATATTTAAATACTAGTGTTATATGCTAAAAGGTGTGTTGTATAAGTTAATGGACGACCGGTAAATAGGTTTTCTTGATCGGTTAATAATTCTTCTTGCTGGTTCGAGATCATCACAAAAATATAAAATAAATGTATTTGGCAATTAAGGTTGACATTTTCTAATAGGCATATGTCACTTATAATTACGTTGTGGATTCTCTAAATTTTGAACCATTTCCGGTTAATAATTCTTCTTGCTGGTTCGAGATCATCATAAGAATATAAAATAAATGTATTTGGCAATTAAGGTTGACATTTTCTAATAGGCATATGTCACTTATAATTACGTTGTGGATTCTCTAAATTTTGAACCATTTCCGCATAATTAGGCATAATTTTTAATACTCACATTATTTGCTAAAAGGTGTGTTTTATAATGTAAATGGATGGCCGGTAAGTTCTTCTTGCTGGTTCGAGATCATCACAAACATATAAAATAAACGTATTTGACAATTAAGGTTGACATTTTCCATTAGGCATATGTCACTTATAGGTATGTTGTGCATTCTCTAAATTTTGAACAATTTCCGCATAATCTGCAAGGCGTACAAAATCAAGTTGTTGAAGAATCTGTAGAATAATACGCAGTTTAATTCTGAATTTGACGTTTGGAGATTATTATTTTAATGTACGACATTTTTCATTACTCTCTAAGCTTACGTTTAAGCTTTGTATTTTTTTTCTCAAAACTGCAGTTTAAATCGAAATCACTCAATTTAACAGGATTGAAACATCAAAACATTCATTTCCTTTCGCTGTCATTTGTTTATATCACTGTAGTTACAAGTCGAGGAATTTCAGAATCTCTGATATATCCTGATATTTAGACTGATTCATATGTCGACAATATTTCCTTGACGGTATCTTGACAAGTTTTTTAACTAAATTAGCATCATGATTGGCATGGTTGGGTTCATATCAGCAATTTTGTGCTGCGGACTTGGGGTGTGTATGTGTGTATTGTGTTGTTGTTGTTGTTGTTTTGTTTTGTTTTGTTTATTTATTTATTCCCTTCCTTTGTCAGCTTTTTGTGTTACCATAACAATGATCACAACTTGATGCTGATCTCAAATATCTTAACAAATGTTTAGATAATAACGACAAGTAATTTGATGTGTGACAAACATCGGATTAATAAGATAATATTTCAATTTGCATTCATCAGCAGTTTTCATCTTGATGATGACAGTTACTGGGTGTAAGCATCAAATTCTTGATAAGATTTTGAAGAAGCAAAAGACTTCCTCATTATAGCAAAACTACGATGCTTGCCATAATCAAAATGATTCATGTGAATTCTACGATTCCCAGGAATGATTCGGATCATATGATTTCATATAAAGATGATTTATGTTAGAATTGCTAAATAATCTCAGAGGATAGTCATTGATTGGTATTACACCTTGAATTGACAGCTCTCGAATGGATGTAAGATGACTTGTCAAATATGTGTCAGTCTAACGTATGTCATCAACTTTTACACCATTTAAAGTGCACATCATGATTTGCAAAAGGTTATAAAAATAACCATTCTCAGTCAAATTTGGAAATTCATGTCAAGTAGTTTGAAATGAATTAGATCAAAATCAAATGTCAAATATAGGCTAATGTTTGTGAATGATATACATTAAACATGTTAAATCACTGGTAAAATATCTGTAGTCGAAAATGTGAAGAAGAATTCGATTTCAAAATTCTTCAGGCATGATGCTATGAAGTCAAACTAGAATCATAATATTGTCTACCTTTTCAAAGTTTAAAACAGTGGAAAACATGTCAACTGAGCTAAAAGTTAATAATAGATCATTTGATCATTTCATTTGATGACAGTGGATTTACAATTTTCAAGTATTTTGAAGGGAAATAATGTGAAGAAGATTATGATTTCAAAATTCGTCAGGTATGCTACAATGAAGTCAAGCTCAAATCACAATATGTTCTACTTATTCAAGGTTTATAATAGAGGAGTACATACCATCTTAGCTGAGCTAAGAGTTAATATTAGATCCATTTGATCATTTTATTTGATGTCAGTGAATTTACAATTTTAGGAATTATTGGGGAGAGGCTATTATGAAAGGTATAACATTTTTGGCTTTTTAATATGTTGGAATGAAATTGATTGAAAAGTCATTGCCTCTAAACTAAATTTACAATTTGTAGCTAATTTGAGGGATAGGGGGTATACTGATAATGCTTTTCGGTCCTTTTTAAGATACAATTATGGGAACATGGTTTATTGAAAATTAATTTGCCTCAATGTGTTTTTGAATACTACTTGTTTTCCACGTGCCGCTAATTGAATATCAGAGGCAATTTCTCAGTTCTCTTCTCTCTATTAATGGCTATGATTACTTGCCTTTTGCTTAAAAGCCTTCGGATATTTTGAACATCAATGCCCATGTGTTCTTGGATTTTGAACATTGAATAATAATTTACTGCTAAGAGAATTGTTGTATAATTTATTGACTGTATATATTTCTATATACATATATATTTGTATATATTTTACACACTTAGATTATATTAAACGAAGTTTATGAGTGAGCCGTGATGAACCCAAAAGAACAATGCAATTATACTACACTCTTTAATAACCCAATAGTACACTACGAAAAATATTGAGGTAAATAAAACAGGCACATTGATTTCTTCTTTTGGAAAATCACATCTTTTGCACGCATAGTAGATTGATAAATATTTACATACAAAATGTTGGAGTGTACCAGGGGTGAATCCAGGATTTTCAAAAGAGGGGCGTGATTTTGAGAGCGCCTCGGCGCCCACTAAAAGTCAGGTGTTGCTCTGTAAAAAGAGGTGTTGAAGGGTGCAGAACTGTTCGAATATATATACCTAAAACTCATGCATTTGCTGCCGTTCTTGACACAATTATTAATTTTCAAGGAATAAAATAATTAAAAAGTGACGGTTTCTTGACGCGCTACCAAAATAAAAGGGGGCGCGCGCCTGCTACGCCCCCTTCTAAATCCGCCACTGTGTACATGTGTTACGTGCCAAACTGCAAACAGTGCCAAACTGTAAACTTTCCGTTGTAAACACGACCAGGTCGCCCTCTATTTTTGTATAACTTTATATCTTGCTTTCAACAATGTCCACGCGGATTAACTGAGTTGCATTTGGGAGAATTTGTCATTCGATTAAGTCTGTTTCTTCACTCAGGTATGTGCTTAAAATCTACACAAGCTATTATAGACGTACATGTACCTGTGACACAGTATAGCGCTCAGTTAGCTTCAGTAGCAAGATCTACTTAGGTCGGACCATTGAACATTTTGTGATTTACCAGTTTTTGATGCACACTGATCAACCTGATTTTTATGCCCCCCCCCCCTGCCCTCCCCTGGTGCCCCCATTGGTACACTTTCACACTCAATATGTGCTACTTGAAGGGTTAGGTTTTGCACTGAATACTTGTTAAGGGTTCGGTTTCACCTTAGATTATATTAAACGAAGTTTATGAGTGAGCCGTGATGAACCCAAAAGAACAATGCAATTATACTACACTCTTAATCCAATAGTACACTACGAAAAATACCAATGTAAAAAAACAGGCATAATGATTTCTTCCCCCTCCCCTCGGGACGGACAGAAATAATTATATGCAAAGTCTTTGAAATATATGCGCTCACGTACCGTAAGAGAATATAATTAGATTTTCTCTGATCATTTCTATACTCTCCCAACTGGAGAAAGTTTGCACTTCAGTACTGTTACTTGAAAACTGATCCGCTCTGCAAACTTGTTTGCAGATCTGAACAAGTTGCAGTTTGGCACGTAACATACGTGCATATCATCGCCACCGTCTTGAAGAAATACAGTTGCAGTTTGGCACGTAACATACGTGCATATTATCGCCACCGTCTTGAAGAAATACAAACAATTATTTGTTTATGAAGGAATAAACCTAACTATTCATGAAAAGTAAATGATGCACTATATGGTTTTCTACTTCTAAGATAAAACATATGTAATATTATCTAAAAAATAACTGCTGCCTCATATTTTTAAAATCAACATAGGATATTCACTCAACAACGTTCAATTTTTTGAGGAGATGTTGACAATCTTCAGATCAAGTGGGTTTTATTGTATATATGAACATTCATGAAATTATGCCGTACTCTAACACATGTCTGAAAAGTTAATATAAATAATAATCAGTTTTGTGATGGTAAACCAAATTCCTATTTCATCCACAAGTCAACTACTAACTTCAGAACACATATCATAAACAAACTGATCAATTCAGTGCATGCTAATAAAATTACCCTGCTGTAAAATTAAATTAGACATTTTTGGAGCCCGCATGGCACTAAATTTGCTTTATCAGCAAGATCAATGAACTTGAAATGTCATACTATTATAACAAGTCGAATGTTAACTCTCTCTAGCAAAGCTAGAGCAATATGACAAACTACATAAACTGTGATGTCTTGGTTAACTTAACATTTAATCACGATATTGCATGATTATCGATTGCTATACCTGGGTCGTTTAGACTTAAAAATGAAGTCAAATATTACGCTTACTGTGCAGCTTGATATGACAGTTATTTTTATGAAATGCATATATAAAATGGTTTTCTTTAAATAATAAATCTTGATGAATTATGTGAGCTATATTTGTCTGAAATCAATGTAGAATTTTTTTAAACCATGTTCACCTTTTCGCTGTATTACATAAGACGACTTTCAGGCACAGATTTAGAATCGTATAAATGTGCCAAACATAAAGACTAAACAAGCACGGATCATATTGCCGTCGTACAATCTTATTTACTTCAAATATGCAAACATGATTTACTTAAATCCATACACAGATTTAAAAAGTCAAGAGATCTAAATGATTTCTGATATTTGGATATTCTATTTTGTTTTTAGGTAATTCCCCAACACTGAAAATCTTCTAATATTGCATATTTTAAGTAATCCTGCTCTTAACTATATTGCTAGTTTAAGGTAATTATGAAAAATCTTTTAAGATCACGAGATTTTGCAATATGATAGAAAACGGTTATCAAATATTTGTGAAAAGATTCGGTGCACAGGATAGTGTTTTATACAATTTTGCATTTTTTTAGCATTATGCTATTTGGTTGTTCATTATCTCGAAGCATCCCATCCTACACACAAAACTGCACATACCCTTCAAGAAATACTAATCATACCCTTTTACAACCAATACAGAACAAACAGTAAACAATGCAATGCTCCCCAGGGCAAAGACGACGGCGTGAAACCTGGTGTGAAACCAATCATGGAACTTTTAAAAACTATTCGATATAATATACTTTTTGCCATTAATTAACATAAAGAACGATAATAGATTTCCTGAAACTGGCACAGATCTGTCAAACATGATTTATCATTTTTTCACATTTTGGTGAGCCTTTCATCTTGCACCTTCTCATTATTTTTAGACAAGTTGCCGAAAATTAAATTATGATTGTGCTGATTAAATTGAAATTGAAAACCTACATTTTCTCAAATCATTTGTAAATTTTCTGAATTGACTTGTCATGTGCAATCAGACAGGAGTGGTTTATATTTCTATCTCTGTACATATCAGGTAATTCATAAACTCATTTTGCCACTGTAAGCTCTCATGGTATTCATCGCCCTGAGGGCAGGCTGCCGGTATTTCGCCTGCGGTCAATTTATATTTCGTAAAAGTTTTTGTTTCACAATTCTCATTTTTAACCAAATGTTAGCTCTTAGGGTATCCATCCTGAGGGTTGACTGCCGGTTTCCACCTGCGGTCATATATTTTTTGTATTGTAATTGTATTATTTATTGTATCTGTTTGAATTATTTGAAAATATTTCATATACACATCTATATCACTGTAAGCTCTCATGGTATCCATCGCCCTGAGGGCAGGCTGCCGGTATTTCGCCTGCAGTCTCCTAGGTCTTGTCATTTTTTTGTTTCAAAATTTCAATTTTAAACATATGTAAGGGTAGATTGCCGGTTACCACCTGCGGTCGTTTTTAATTATTGTATCTGTATTGTATTATCTATTATTGTAGTATTTAAGATTACTCTGTTATGCGCTTAGACCTTACTTAAGAATAAGCGCACTATAAAAATAATATGTATGTATGTATGTATGTATTAAATAACACACTGAAATGATAAAATTACCGTTTGGGAAAATGAAATAAAACGTTTCTAGAACAGTACACAATTTATGCTCTATTAGTGATGATTTGAAATGTGAATGCACTGAACCTGAATATAATATACACAATTATACGTTGTGATACCCAGCAGATCTGCCATCTGGAATCAATATATTATCTCAAGAAATGTAAATCTTGATTTCTTTAATTCATCAAAGATAGAGCATTTCTTTTCTTCATCAAAGAGAGAGCATTTATTTATAGTTAGATGAAATAATTTAAACTTTTCTTTTATAAAAAATGAAGAAAAGTTCATTCATTAAACGGTTTGTTTGAGATACCGACTGATTGTGAACCTATGTATGGTTATGGAAACTTATCAGTCAGGAGGAGATAGATGATCTGAATTTAAAAGTAGACAACATTGACTTCTAGGAATCTAAGCTCTAAATATATCCACATTGCCTACTATGAGAGATTGACATGTTCAAAGAAACATTTGTCCAATATATATATAGTCTTTAGAATAATATTTCCCCTTGATGTATCCACATTGCCTACTATGACATTCGTCCCAAGGCATTAAAATTTCTCGTTTTGATCAAAGTTAATGTATTATTTAGAATAAAAGCTGGATTTCTTAACATGATATTTAGGAAAAACAGGTATATTCGGCCTGTCAATGCCTCTGTCTTTATTGTAAATATGTAATGCAAATTACGCATAGTATAATAATCATGCTATTTGGTGTGTTTTATAAAAACTGATATGTCTTTTCTTGCTATACTGGTAAAAACAGGATTTACAGTATTTACGATCGCTCATTTTATGTTTCTGGTCCCACATTGTAGGTCCCACAACCTCTCTAAAAATATCAATGATGCAAACACTATTTCTTGTTTCAAGAAGCTGCTAAAGGTATATTTGACTTTATGTTTTGTTTTGTTTGCTTGTTTATTTATTCATTGCATTGTTTGCATTTATTTTACCTATGGTGATATGATCTCTTTTGGAAAGGCATTAAATAAATGCTGATAGTATGTATGTATCTATGTATAATGTTAATATACGACCGGTAAATACTTCTTCTTGCTTGCCCGAGATCATCTTAAAAATATATAATAAATGTGTTTGACAATTTTGTTGACATTTTCTCTTAGACATGTGTCACTTATAATTACGTTGTGCATTCCCTACATTTTGAACAGTTTCAGCATAAAATGCATAGCGTACAAAATCAAGTTCTTGTAGAAACAGTAGAATACTACGTAGTTTATTTCTGACTTTGACGTGTGGAGATTATTAGTTTAATGTACAGCATTATTTATTGTTCTCTAAGCTTATTTTATAAAGCTTTGTATCATCTTTTTCAAAACTTCAGTTAAAACCGAAATCACTCAATTACAACAGGATTCAAATTTCAAGACATCCATTTCCTTTCGCTGTCATATTTTTAACATTGTAGTTACTAGTCGAAGAATTTTAAAATCCCTGATAAATCCTAATATTAATCTGATTCATATGTCGACGATAATTCCTTGGCGGTATCTTGACAAGTTTAATAACTAAACATTAACATCTTTGGCAAGGTAGGAGAATTGGGGATGGGGTAATCACTTCATGTCAGCATTTTTGTGCTGCAGACTGCAAGAATTGGTCACAATTCGGAATGGTGGAAATTACCAAACTAAAATCTTTAGCCGAATCGTGTGTTCAACTGATATATCAAATTTTGATGATATTTGATATTTCGTCAAGATGTTTTGTCAGAGCAGAACTAAAAAGAACAAAAGGCAAAACAAAACCAGCAGACTTGGATGAACAATAATTTTTGATCTTGGGAGTCTTCATTTTGTTTTTAGGAGGTCTATCACCATTAAGTCAAGTCGCAGCAACCCTGTTATCAACCTCATTAAGCGAATTCTAAAACGAGGAAAAATGGTCGCGAGTTTTTTTTAACGTGACCTGCGGAAAAGGCCGACTTTGTTTGAGCCCTTATTATCTGAAAAGGGTGAAAGCAAATGCGAATTGGGAACGTAGGTATGAAAATTTTGAGTTTTTCCAATATTATGTGATTTTTTTGCTGTTGATAAAAAAAGAAGCATTATATGGTATTTTCTGTGAAAATTAACGATTTTGAGACTTTTGAAGGAAACGAATTTGAACCCATACATCAATTATTTGAACCCATACATCAATTTTGTTTTTAGAAGATAAAAAATCGTTTGTTTGGCAAATTCAGGTAGAAAACATATAAGAACTCGGATTGATCACGTTTGAAATATATATTTTGCCTATAAGACCTGTAAAGTGAAGAAATAATAAGAGGAAAAATACGTAGATGTCATGTACGAAAGGTATCTAAGGCCCTGTATCCATTGGCTGTTCCCATATGACGTGTGTCTTGCTTGTTTTCCATTGTTCTTAATTATGCGGCGCTACACGGACAATAAACTTCGTTCTGCTTAGTGATCATATAACTGACCTGGTGCCGGCAGATGATACATATGACCTGGCAACATTAACAATCACCATGTTCATTATTGGTGCTGCCAGGTCATAGGAAACGTCTGCCGTACACAAGGCCATTCATATGATCACTAAGCAGAACGATCTTTATTGTCTGTGTAGGGCCGCACAATTTCGAACCATGAAAAACGAAACAAGGGCACATGGCATATGGGTAAGGGCCCTTCATACTTTCCTGCGATTTGTATTGCGATAACTAGGCATCAAGATTTCGACAAGAATCTTTGATATGTTTATCTATAGAAATGAGATTTACATATAATAAAGACGTGGTTATTACTTCCCGAACAACTTTCGATGCCAATATTATTAGTGTTAGTGCATATTATATGCCACCATCTTGAGGAATATAAACAATTATTGGTTTTGAATAATTCAATTATTCATGAGATGTAAATGATGAAGTATATAGTTTTCTACTATTTTTAAGGTAAAACATATGTATTATTATGTGAAAACATAACTGCTGCCTCATATTTGTAAAATTAACATAGTATATTTACTCAATATCATTCAATATGGTGAGAAGTTGTTGACAATTTTCGGATCAAGTGGGTATTGTAATACGAACATTCATGAAATACCATACTCTACCACATGTCAGAAAAGTTAATATACATGTAAGAACACATATCATTATCAAACTGATCAATTCAGTGCATGCTAATTGAATTACTCTGATATAAAATTAAATTACAAATTTTTGGAGCCCGCGTGGCACTAAATTTCTTTTATAACATTATATAATATTACAGCGAGATCAATGAACTTGAAATGTCATACTATTATATCAAGTCGAATGTTAACTCTCTCTAGGAAAGCTAGAGCAATATGACAAACTATATAAAATGTCTTGGTTTAGTTAACATTTAATCACGATATTGCATGATTATCGATTACTACACCTGGGTCGTTTTGACTCAAAAATGAAGTCTAATATTAAGCTTGCAGTGTTGCTTGATATGACAATTGTTTATATCAATTATAAAATTACAAGATTTTCTTTAAAAATAAATGTTGATGAATTATGTGAGCTATATATACCTGTAATCAATGTAGAATTCTTAAAACATGTGCATTTTATCGCTGTATTACATAAGACGTCTTTCAAGCACAGATTTAGAATCGTATATGTGTCAATTGTAAAGACTATACAATCACGGATCATATCGCCGTCGCATAACTCTATTTGCTTCAAATATGCAAACATAAACTGGTTTCTAAAGTCAAGAGATTTAGATGATTTTTGATCTTTGGTTATTCTATTTGTTTTACACTCTAAAAATTATTTTACTCTTTGTTGAGTAAAAAGGTCACAGCTCATTGTTGAGTAAAATCTTACTCAACATTGAGTAAAATCTTACTCGGTTAAGTCAATATTACTCAATGTTGAGCACATCTTACTCAACGTTGAGTAAAGTTTATCCAACGTTGAGTTAGATTTTACTTAACAAAATGAGCTGTGACCGTTGAGTAATTTTTTACTCAACAAGAGTAAGATAATTTTAAGAGTGTAGGTAATTCCCAAACACTAATATTCTAATATTGCATAAATCAAAGTAATCCTGCTCTTAAATATTGCTAGTTTAAGATTATTAAGAATTAAGAAACACCTTTTAAGATCACAAGTTTTTGCAATAGGATAGAAAATTGGTCATCAAACATTTTTGAAAACATTTGGTTCATAGGAAAGTATTATTACACGATTTATTTTCAACATTACACTATTTGAGCTAATAAAGTTCACTATCACGTAACACACCATTGAACACACAAAATTTACACACACCTTCACAGAAAAATTAAAGCTTATAAAGTTATATGACAATAAGCATATGAATTTATATGGAAACAAATACCTACTCATATTCTTTTACAAACTATACAGAACAAACAGTAAGCAAAGCAATGCTCCCGAGAGCAAAGAAGACGGCGTGAAACCTGCTATGAAACCAATCACGATTATTAATCATATTTTTTCACACAAGAGGGGGAACTCTAAAAGATATTCGAGATAATATCAACTTTGCTTTTAATTATCATAAAGAAAAATAATAATTTTCCTGAAGTTGACACAGATCTGTCAAACTTGACTTATTCTACTTTTTACATTTTGGTGTGTCTTTAACTTGCATCTTTTCATTATTTTCAAACAAGTTACCGAAAATTAAATTATGATCATGCTAATCAAATTACACACTTTAATGATAGAATTACCGTGTGAGAAAATGAAATAAGACGTTTCTAGAGAAGTACACAATTTATGCTCTATTAGTGATAATTTGAAATGTGAATGCATGATACCCAGCAGAAATGCCATCTGGAATCAATGTATTATCTCAAGAAATTTAAATCTGATTTCTTTTATTCATTAAAGATAGAACATTTATTTATAGCTAGATGAAATTATTTACATACTTTATATATAAAATGAAGAAATGTTACGTTCATGAAACGGTTTGTTTGAGATACCGACTGATTGTGAACCTATGTATTGAAACTTATCAATCAGATTTGAATTAAAGTCAGTCATAGAGAAGGAGAAAGATTATCTGAATCTAGAATTAGAGAACATTGACTTCTAAAAACCTGAGTTGTAAAATGATTTGATTCAGGAAAATTGATAAATATGTTATATCCGTTTTGCATTCTATGACATTTTCGGCGAGAAACATTTATCCAATATATATTTCGGAATGATATTTCCCCTTGATGCAAGAAATTATTATTCGTCCCTTGGCATTCGCTCAGCCTATACAAATTCGCATAGTAAAATCCATCCAAAGGGTTTTACAAATATTTCTTTGCGATTACTTGAACAGTAAAAAACAAAAACAATTTCCAAGTTTAATATAATGATGGACATTCTATAGAATAATGATATTTTTATCTTCTACGCTACATGGTTTGACACTCACCGGAGCACTTTCAACCGGTCCACCGTCGTCGTCAGCGTATTTTTCTGATTTGGTGTATACTTCTTGACAACCTAATCAGATGTTATATGGTGATACTAACTATAAAAAAAACTTATCCATCCGATTTGAATTGAAGTCAGTCATAGAGGAGGAGAACCTGAGTTGTAAAATGATTGATTCAGGAAAATTGACAAATTTATCCGTTTTGCCTTCTATGACATTTTCGTTTATCCCATCTATAATTCTGAATGATATTTCCCCTTGATGCTTATTCATCCCTTGGCATTCGCTTAGCCTAGACATATTCGCTTAGTTTAATCCATCCAAAGGGTTTAATAAATATTTCTTTGCGATTACTTAAACAGTGAAAAACAAAAACAATTTCCAAATTTATTATAATGATGGCTTTTCTATAGAACAATTCATATTTGTATCTTCTACGCTACATGGTTTGACACTCACCGGAGCATCCACGAGGTAGTCACGTCGACGTGGTATTTAGAAAAAAAAAACAAGTATGGTATTCAGTCTGTCAATGTTTGTCTTTTTATTGTAATTAATAAATAAATTAGGAATAATTTAAATACTCGTGTTATATGCTAAAACGTGTGTTGTATAATGTTAATGGACGACTGGTAAATAAGTTTTCTTGACCGGTAAATAGTTCTTCTTGCTAGTTCGAAATCATCACAAAAATATAAAATTAATGTATTTGGCAATTAAGGTTGACATTTTCTAATAGGCATTGTCACTTATAATTACGTTGTGAATTTTCTAAATCATTTCCGCATATATAGGCATAATTTAATACTCACATTATTTGCTAAAAAGGTCTATTTTATATGTAAATGGATGGCCGGTAAGTTCTTCTTGCTGGTTCGAGATCATCACAAAAATATAAAATAAATGTATTTGACAATTAAGGTTGACATTTTCAATTAGGCATATGTCACTTATAATTGTGTTGTGCATTCTCTAAATTTTGAACCATTTCCGCATAATCTGCAAGGCGTACAAAATCAAGTTCTTGAAGAATCTGTGGAATAATACGCAGTTTAATTCTGAATTTGACGTTTGGAGATTATTATTTTAATGTACGACATTTTTCATTACTCTCTAGGCTTACGTTATTAAGCTTTGTATTGATTTTTTCTCAAAACTTCACTTTACAAGTCGAGGAATTTCAGAATCTCTGAAAATCCTGATATTTAGACTGATTCATATGTCGACAATATTTCTTTGACGGTTTCTTGACAAGTTTATTAACTAAATTAGCATTATGATTGGCAAGGTTGGGAAAATAACTTCATATCAGCACTTTTGTGCTGCGGAGTTGAGGGGTGTATTTTGTTGTTGTTGTTTGTTTTGTTTATTTATTTTATTCCCTTCCTTTGTCAGCTTTTTGTGTTACCATAACAATGATCACAACTTGATGTTGATCTCAAATATCTTGACAAATGTTTAGATAATAACGACAAGTAATTTGATGTGTGGCAAACATCTGATTAATAAGATAATATTTCAATTTGCATTCATCAGCAGTTTTCATCTTGATGATGACAGGTACTGGGCGTTATCACATTCTTGATAAGATTTTGAAGAAGCAAAACACTTCAATTTTTCATTATAGCAAAACTACGATGCTTGCCATATAAATCAAAATGATTCATGTGAATTCTACGATTCCCAGGAATGATTCGGATCATATGATTTCATATAAAGATGATTTATGTTAGAATTGCTAAATAGTCTCAGAGGATAGTCATTGCTTGGTATTACACCTTGAATTGACAGTTCTCGAATGAATGTAAGATGCGACCTGTCAAATATGTGTCAGTCTAACATAAGTCATCGAACTTGATAGGTTAATTTTACACCATTTAAAGTGCACATCATGATTTGAAAAAGGTTATGAAAATAACCATTCTCAGTCAAATTTGGAAATTCACGTCAAATAGTTTGAAATGAATTCGATCAAAATCAAATGTCAAATATAGGTCAATGTTTGTGATTGATATACATTAAATCACCGGTAA
Organism: Ophiothrix spiculata; assembly: GCA_000969725.1. Lineage (NCBI taxonomy): Eukaryota > Metazoa > Echinodermata > Ophiuroidea > Amphilepidida > Ophiotrichidae > Ophiothrix > Ophiothrix spiculata. The sequence continues at coordinate 51,924 of JXSR01S000921.1, read as the reverse complement.
AATATATGTAGTCAAAAATGTGTAGAAGATTTTGAATTCAAAATTCTTCAGGTATGATGCTATGAAGTCAAACTCAAATCATAATATGTGATGACTCACACCGAAAGGGGGGAGTTTGGTTCCGACATGGCAAAATTGAAGCTTTTGGCATCATGTGAAAGCTTAGAGTTGTACAAGCAATTTGGTACCTCAAAAATTTCGATACAACAATCCGTTCCGAAGATATGGCTATTTTAGTAAGAGCGTTTTGATCACTTCTCGAAAATAGCAATTAGAGAAAACATGCTTTAAAGTTTGGGTCTGTAAAACCATCAATAAAATACTATTTAATTCAACTATACACAACTATACACAAACTCTCCTTAGCAGGGAGCACTCAATCATCATCCAATTTGACACAGACATTGTCAAGATACATATCTTTAATTATATACCTAGGACAATCGGTCAGAGAAGTGAAAATTTGAGCTGAGAAAACGGCCTTTTTCGAGGATGTTTTTCTTCCGATCAAAAAATTGCGAAAAGGAGATTGACACGGTGTTAGAAAATTGTCATAAAATCATCTTTTTTCGCAATTTTATAGAAAACGGCATGGTAGGAAGATTTTAAAAACTTTGAAGATTCATTATATCACGAAATCTCAAATTCACCCCCAGACGAAAATTTTACCACTTCTCAACTTCAAAGCCTGATATCTCCGTCTGCAGATCGTCGCAAAGCCCCCCTTTTCGGTGTGAGTCATCACATATCGTCTATCTTTTCAAAGTTTAAAACAGTGGACAACATGTCAACTGAGCTAAACGTTAATATTAGATCATTTGATCATTTCATTTGATGTCAGCGAATTTACAATTTTCAAGTATTTTGAAGGGAAAGAATATGAAGAAGATTATGATTTCAAAATTCGTCAGGTATGCTACAATGAAGTCAAACTCAAATAACAATATTTTCTACTTATTCAAGGTTTATAATAGAGGAGAACATGTCATTTTAGCTGAGCTAAGAGTTAATATTAGACCCATTTGATCATTTCATTTGATGTCAGTGAATTTACAATTTTAGGTATTTTTGAGGGAGAGAGGCTATTATGAAAGGTATTACATTTTGGGCTTTTTAAGACGTTGGAATGAAATTGATTGAAAACTCATTGCCTCTAAACTAAATTTACAATTTGAAGCTATTTTGAGGGATAGGGGGTATACTGATAATGCTTTTCGGTCCTTGTAAGATACAATTATGGGAACATGCTTTATTGAAAATTAATTTGCCTCAATGTGTTTTTGAATACTACTTGTTTTCCACGTGCCGCTAATTGAACATCAGAGGCAATATCTCAGTTCTCTACTCTCTATTGACGGCTATGATTACTTGTCTTTTGCTTAAAAGCTTAAGGATATTGTGAACATCAATTCCCATGTGTTGTTGGATTTTGAGCATTGAATGGTAATTTACTGCTAAGAGAATCGTCGTATAATTTATTGACTGTACTATATACATATACATATATGAAGAGTTTGTTTCCAAAAGGGCCTAAATCCACCTCAGTACTTTTTGAGAAAACCAACAAAAAGTTTTTTCTTGTTGTGCAAAACTACTTTTCAAGGTTTTGCTGCTTTACAATATAGGAATTGGTCCTCTAACTAAAGTGACAACACTAAAGGAATCAGAACCTCATTGTTCATTTTTATATATAAAGCTTTATTTTCACTTGGCAGTGGATTTAGGCCCTTTTGAAAATAAACTATGGATTTAGGCCCTTTCGGAAACAAACTGAGATTTGTGTGTACTGGTAAGCTAAATTAAAGCAAATTCTTGGAAAAATAGTTTGGATCCAATAACTAGATTTTAACACAAAGTTGATTTATGTTCTTGTTGGGAATGATCTTTTCATTTAGAGTTTTATTTCCAAAAGGGTCTAAAACCATCTGAAAATCAGCAAACTGATAATTTTTTGTCATGTTTAATTTCTTTTTGAGTTTTTACTGCTTCACAAGTTAAGGATTGGTCCTCTCTTACTATAGGAAAATCACTTATGGAAATCAAAACTTTATTGTTTATTTTTATTGAGAGCTTTGTTTACACCCTAACGCACCATTAGACTTACAGGTGGGGGGCTGGAAGTTTTTTCCGAAAAAAAATACTTGACTCGCTATGTAAGAGGGAAAACAATAATTTGACTCACTGATTGAAAAAAAATTACTTGACTCACATGAGGAAAAAAAATTACTTGCCCCTTATTACTTACTATTATATATAGGGTTTGGGGGCAAAGCCCCCGGAAAATGTTTAGATTTGTGACAAAAAAAAATGCTTCATGGAAGTAAA
>JXSR01S000920.1:6234-28666 GCA_000969725.1 Ophiothrix spiculata | reverse complement strand
CCCTATTTTATTTTCTATGTTACGCCAATCAAACAATTTTTTTTTGGCCTTATATATAAACAGGGTGCTATGTCCAGTGGTAAAGACCCCCTTTCAGGTTTTCCAAGTTGCTCATTTAATAGATTCTCATATTGAGGAAGACTCGGTTCTTTAGACCCCATTCTGAGGAAAAAAATACATCATTTTAAACTCCAACTACAGAAATTTTCAGGTCAAATACTATGTTTGACTAAAACTTCAGTTAGACCTTCAAGAATCAATGTGATATTTTGCACAAATTCAGTTCAGTAGATCTCTAATCCAATTGTTTAATTCTAAAAAAGGAACATGCCATTCACGTTCAAGTCCCAAAAAATAGAATAATTCTGTAAAAAAGTTGAATCAGGATCTGTTCAAATTTTTTTAAAAATTTGTATATAGTAATTCTCATCATCTGCTTTGTGCTTTTGTGGTTTTTTTGTTTGTAGATTCTAAGACGATATATCAAAACCTGGTTAGAGAGAACCCAACCTCCGTTTGGCTCGGTGGGTAAAGCAGTGCTATTACTTATAATCTACTCAACGTTTTGTGAAACTTTCTCGAATACAGCCTTACAGATTGATCATCATAGTCTAGTAGCAATAGCTATTTTAGGTAAGATTGTCCTCTTGATATAGAAGACATAAACGGCCACCAAAAAATAAGTTTCCCCCTTGGATTACTGGACTTTTTCATGAACTCCCTATGTTGAATGCTTTGATCTCGCATAAAATAAGTTTATGTTTAAGGAAACATTTGTCTACGAAACACACGTCACCATTTGATGAAATCTTATGTCTTTTTGGAACAAAATGCATTTGCTTTAAAATCATTTTACAAACAGGCGAAAAAGAGTTGCAATTACGCACTTAGTGATATCCTAACATGCTTCCATAGTTGATTATTTTGTTTTCTCTATTTTAAATCAGTGCATGTTTCACAGTTAAAACATGATTCAGATCCCTTCTAATTTTTTTGAAAATGAATTACCATGACTTTAATTAAGACAGCGTCAGTTTATAAAGGCTGTGTCCACCGTTCCTTTGAACAATTTGTAAAGCGATTTTGTGCATAAAAATAAGCAAATTTGATGGATTTTTTGAAATTTGGACTGTATGACATTTTCATACACCAAAAGAAATTTAGATAAAGAGTCATTGATCAAAATCCATATTTTCAACATGAAAACAAAACACGGGTTAACAGTGCTGTAAGGTTGCGTAAAATTGTTAAGGTCTGCGATCCGTTACCCGTGGTCGGTCAAGTTCCATGCCCTGGTGAAAATTTGCTGTTAGATCTCTGCTAATGCTGTCTCATCGTGAAAATCATGTTTGTTTGCTCCTGAGTTTTGCAAGGATCATCTGACGGTTTAGAGTGTCCATAATTTTACTCAAAAGATTCTCTATTGCATTAACATCAAATTATAGTCAATCCAGTCCTATACTCTCACTTTCAAGAAATGCTGCTACGTGACAAAGGTGTCACATGATCATGCATGGTATTGAAATGATCCCGTATGCGTACTTTGGCAGTGCAGTCATGTTAATGCAATAATGACCAAGTTGATTTTGACATTTTTTTTGCCACAGGAAGGCTGGAAGAAGTTAAATACAACTTTTTTTTGTTGGCCATGGCTACACGCAGGACCGTCCTGCAATTAATTTTGTAAAGTCTATACGCAGGACCGTGGCAACAGAACATGATTAGAAATCGAATTTCGTTAAATTTATATATAATTGATATTGGTATTGATTGTGTATCACACCTACCGAATTTGGTTGAAAACAAGCGTATGATGGCTAAGTTAGGCCAATTTTTTACCAAATCTAAGGAAATTTACACGTTTCCAAGGCAACAGAACATGATCAGAATTCGAATTTCGTGAAATTTATATATTATTGGTATTAATCATGTGTCACATCTACCAGATTTGGTTGAAAAACGAGCGTATGATTGCTGAGTTAGGTCCATTTTTTACCAAATCTGAAAAAAATAACACATTCCATGGCAACAAAAAATAGTTAGAATAGATTTTTGCATTAAATTTTACTATAATCAATATTGGTATTGATCAAGTATCATAACTACCAAATTTGGTGGAAAACCATGTTTTAATACCTTAGTTCCGTCTATTTTTTACCAAATCTGAGGAATTTTTAAAGAAAAATCACAAAAATAATGTTTTTTCATGTTTAAACCTCATTAATATTCATAAACGTTATTTTTAAGTATCATTATACCCATATTTTGAATCGTTTATGTATAAGCTTTCTAACCCAACCCTAATATAAACCAATGGTGGCCCTGCGTATAGATAGACTTAACAAAAATTAAGTGCAGGACGGTCCTGCGTATAGACACTACTTTTTGTTTTTTGGCCGTTTTTGAAAAATGATTTTGAAACAAATGGGTCTTGTTCAAAAACGACATTACCTTTCATCAAATGGTAGAGTGTGTTGTATAGAAAAATGTTTCTCTAAACGAAAGCTTATTTTATGCAGGAGAAATGTGTCCAACAACATGGAGAGTTCTGTCTTTACAAAATCTGGCCATCCAAGAGGGAACTTATTTTTGGTGACCGTATATATGCGTGTAATTTGCATCAACAAAAATGATCATTTCCAGCATGCTCCTTGACAGGAAATTTGCACTTTTGGAGGGAAATATACAGGTCAGAACAGCAGGAAATTTTTTGGTGCTTTGCAGGAAATTTCCATTGTTTCAAGCCCTGTATACCGAGTGAGTCAAAAAAACTGCAATAGTTAAATAAAAGCCATATTATAAGAACAAGAGATGCCATAAACATGAAATGTAAATATCTAAATAGATCACAGATTTACCTTTAAAATGGTGAAAAAATGGTGAAAATTGATCAAGGGGTCATAGAGATACACTTATTTGAATAGGAAGGCATAAAAACAGTTCTGTCCAACTGACGTGCAAATGTTTTATTCAATACGCAGGACACAATTATGACATACTCTTTTCTCTTTGGTTTGGGTACGTTGAAAAGGGCCGTTTGAGCTTGGTGGCCCTGAATATTCAATATTCGGTTGAACGTGGACTGGGACACATGTGGCAGAGGATTGTTTGCGAGCTCACTATGGGATCTCTTGCCTGACGAACGTGGTCGACGTTTCTCCTGCTTCTTACCGTTCGCGGTCTTCAAGATCTCTCTTTATTTAGTTTATGTACTGTTCTTATTCTTTTAAATTTCGCCTGAATTCTCAGATGGTGGATGCACATGGTACACCCGATTGGGAGAGTGCACCCCGGAATCTCCGTTTCACTTCTGCATGAGATTTGGTGGTAAAATAAACCTCAGCAATAAGATCACGTTGCTCGTTTGTGAAGTGATCTTGAGGTATTTTAAACAGTGACTGATTGATATGCTCTCCCTTCTAAGACAGTACCCCCAAACGTGTCATTTTGCACTTGGAAAGACCGCCTAAATTATGTTTTATATGTAAATTAATAGATTAAGAGAAAATGATTTTCTGGAGAAAGGTTGGTGTTATTATTCAAGAGGTGCTTGCACGAAATTAAATTCAATATTGGTACTTACTCGTTATGAACTGTCGTTTGACAAGGCATGCTCATTTGGACAGAACTGTTTTCATACCATAATATTCAAATAAGGATATCTTCGCAGTGCCTTTATCAATTTGCACCATCATTTCACCCTTTGAAAGCTTTATTCATGATCTATTTAGAAATTAATATTATTTGTTCGAAATTACTTTTGTTCTTACAATATGGCTTCCATCTAATTATTGCAGTTTTTTTGACTCGCTTGGTATGCAGACTCACAAGATCACTGCATTGTGTGTAGGATACATTAAAAGTATACCCATAAATGCACTTTGCTCTCTAAAGCTGAGATTCTTTTTATCTGTTTGCAGTGCGGTTGCGGTGCTTTTTGCACTGTAAGTGTACTGGTAGTGGTATGATTTAAAGCACACGATTGAATGGAGCTGAATGGTATCAGGTTGAAACTGAGATTCAATTTTGTCCGTCTGCTTTCAATGCGGTTCCATTTCAGCATCTTTTCTGATTGAAAAGTTTCTGTACGACCGTAATGTATTCAAAATGGATGAATCGCTCAGGGGACCGATTCAAGTAAAAGCATGTGTTTCCGGATAGCCGCACCGTAAACGACCGGATAAAAGAAATCATCTTGTTGAAAATCATTATATCAATACAAAATGCACCGCATGCAGAACCGCATTGAAAACGATCAGCTAAAAATTGAATCTCAACTTCAACTGATACCATTCAATCATGTGCTTAAAATTATACATCTACAAGCACCCTTACGGCCACACAACACTAAATCACTCCACGATTGGTGTAGGGCTGGATAGTCCTGGTAAAAAAATAGGTCTACACGAATTATTTTGCAATGATAGTACAGGGGTAGAAATTCTCCGCGAATCGATTCGCGTAAAGATTCTCGCAAATACGTGACAGCGCGAATCATCTTCTGATTCGCGTAAAAGTTGTAAGCTTTAGAATCATTTTTGGTCTTCATTTATATTGCCATGAACTTTTGTCATTCATAAATATGAAGTAGTGTCATAGTACCACATGATCATATCTGAGCAATAAAAACACTCAAATTCATGATTTAGTACCATAATAATGACGTCATATTAATCAATATTCATGTATCTTCAATTCAGCTATGATTAATGATCGCGAACCCGGAAGTAAGTTTGCTGAAATTTACCGTGACTGACATTGACAGGTGAAAGATTCTACTATAAAAAACGTTGCACATGCAATCATCAATAAATGTTTTATTGCATTAAACAATAGAAAATGGTATTTGACATTTATAATAGTGCTTCTGGATAGTGATAGGTGTCCAATCATTACATTAAACTTCTCAACAAAACGCTGGCTGAGAGAGTGCAGAATTATGCAACCATGATGAATTTAAAATGATACAAACGGACTACACACATCACTAAATACTTTTCACCAATACTCTTGAGTGAAGGGTCACGTGACAAAAGTAATAAGCTCAGCCTTAAATATGGCTCATTGTACAGGTTTGTTTTTTATTATTTTGTTTCACAAACAATGAATACAACATGGTCAAACATACTTACAATGACACAAGTTACAATATTACAATTTACTTAGGTTTCCTTTGTTTACCATATGTGCAGTGTTATAAATTATCTACGTTATCAAATTTGATTCACCTAAAATAATTTGCGAGAATCAACTTATACGCACTTTGCGTGAATCATGATTCGCGCAACATCCAACCTGCGTGAATCAAGTTTGATTCACGCACACGAAGACGAATTTCTACCCCTGTAGTAGAACTGGTTACAAGGGACATGGTTTTATGTTTATGAGTATTAATGACTAGAATCTTGCGATCACTTATAGCATCCAAAACAACTGGTTTTTATATTTATTTTGGATTTAGCAGCGTATGTTCCGGTGTATGTGTAAAGCGGTTAGGGGTCGTTTTCACTGGGTGGAAAAAGTGAGGGCGCTGTTTTGTGAGCCCGTAGCAAAATTTTTTATCAGAAAATGTTTTATGAATTGAAGGTTATTTGAAAGATAAAAGTGAGTGGCTGAGTGCAAAAACTTGATATTTACTGAAACTTCAAAATATTGTCACGCCAGTATAAAAAGCTCGGACAATATAGGCTCTAAAGCATTGGTTTCAATGGGGAAGTTATTTAGTGGTGTGCCCTCTTCTAACAGTGAAAAACACACTGCAACCGCACCGCAAACAGATGAAAGGAATCTCAGCTTTAATGCTGTGTTTTTAGACTCCTGATGTGTGTTTGGCCTGGGTCTATGGTTTGACATAATACGGTATGTTTGGTGCAATTCACGGATGTGCATTGAGTGGGTGCCATTTCATGAAATGCACTTTTATTATTCTAATAATAAGTTACACTTAAAAGTAACTGATCCAAACATACTAATTATTTTCAAAAAAGATACGTTATTTTGATTTTGACATATCAAAGAATTTGAATATAGATTATTATATTTATTGATATAGAGGTATTTAAAACTTTTAAAATGTCACAATTTTTAGACCATTTTAAGAATTTTTGTTCTTTTTTTTTTGTTATGAAACCTTAATAGTTCCATTTTCCTGTTCATATCATGATTGGCTTGTGTTTTCATCAAAATCAGTGTTGTTTTTGATAGGTATCAGCAACATTTTTTGTTTTATTAGGCCAAAAATATTTTTTTTTTGTTTGGCCATATGTGCCCTTTTAGAAGAAAGGTTTGTTGGTCTGGATTTTTTTTTCAGCCATAAAGCTTTACAAATATAAAACAGAGCCAAATTATGGGTTGAATATGGGTGATTTAAGATTTTCAGCACCCAATCAATGTTTTTAAAATGCTGTAGAAGATATAAGGAACTGTTTAAAATATTTGTTTGCTGAATCACTTTGCCTTGAAAAATTGTATAGAAACAAGTTTTTCTAGAAATTGGAAAATTATAGTCGGTATTCTTTTGTACAGTTAAAGTTTTTTTTTCCCTCCAGATTTTCAAAATTAGGGTTGGTTGGAAAAAGCCAAACAAACATATATTTGTGGGGCTTTTTTTTTGGTTTCATGACCACCACAAAATTTCCAAATAGATACTGAAACAAAATGAAGAAACCAGACAAAATTTGTCACCAATATTTATTTTTTTAAATTTTATCATTGAAAGAAAGAAAAGTTTGCATAGGATGAAAACTACAAATAGCACAAGAAATCATTGCAGGAAGCTTATTGAGGTCCTTCTTTAGTTATTTAGGACCCATAGATATACAGGGGAGATACCGGACTTTGTATACCGTCCATGTAAATTGCGTCGTCAGCCATGGATCTCAAATTGGGGTATTTGGGTTCACTCGGTTCCGGCCAAAATTAACTCCCGAGTGCCAAGATTTGGTTGCGTGTAGAGATAAACTCCCGAGTGCCAAGATTTGGATGCGTGTAGAGATAAACTCCCGAATGCCAAGATTTGGTAGCGCTTAGAGATATACTCCCAAGTGCCGAGATTTGGTTGCGCATAGAGATAAACTCCCGAGTGTCGAGATTTGGTTGCGCGTAGAGATAAACTGCGCAAATTATAATTTACGTGAATGATACGCCAACCGGCACGCAAAGTGTGCGTGTGTGTTTTCAATATTTGTGCATTATGACAAGATGTGATGCATCATCGGCAAAGAACGGAATACCCCCCAATTTTGTCTCCATACCGGAATGAAAATGGCGGCGAGACTGGTATCTCCCCAGATAGGACCCAAGATTTTGTATGCATAATAATGATAAAAGCGCATTCTGTTATTCTTCCAATACTCAGATATATTAGCCTGTCCAGTCGGAAGAATAACAGACTTGACCATGCCTTTGTTTTATTCTTTTTTGTTACTCATGGCTTGCCCAATAATATATTTGATGATATATTTGAATTGAATCCAGTTTCACATAATTTATGGAACATGTCATCCAAACCCTATATTGAAATCAACTTTCATGTGTTTTTGTTTTTCAGTTTTACTTCTACAAATCTGTCTACTATTTCTAACATGGTCAGTATCCCAGTGGAAGAGTCTAGGATACAGCCCGGCTGATACTGTAGCTATTATGTTTTGTTCAACACATAAATCACTCACATTAGGTAAGATATTTTGTGGTCACTATCCCAGGGGAGGAGTCTAGGATACAGCCCAGCTGATACTGTAGCTTTTATGTTTTGTTCAACACATAAATCACTCACATTAGGCCAAAAAAAAAATTGTTGTATTGGAGTAACCCGCCCGACCCTAAAAAAAAACCTACCCTAAACATTTCAAAAAAAAAAGGCAAGAAAGAAAAGAAAAAAAGAGAGATGCTGCTCTGGTGAAGAGTGGCAGATGCCCTAGAGATGCCACTGTGATATGTCCTCCACCAAGGGACATGGCACAGCGGGGTTTGTCACATCTTGCTATTCCAGCAGATGCTGTTGTGGTGAAGACTGGAAGTTGGCATAATTTCCTGTAAATGTGATGGATTTTCCCGCATCACATATATTGAGGGTTGAGAACCACAAGGCTGTATCTCCATAACAACAATCCCAAGGTCAAAAGGGCTCGAGACCTAAGGATTTTTTCAAAAACAAGATGATTTAATCAAGTCATTCATCTTTTAAACCAAACACCAAAATCATTCAAACCAAAAGCATTTATTAAAACATATCAAAAGATGAGTCATGCAGCAGACGACCGGGGAATCGAAACAGTCCAACTACGAGTAGGGTGTGTATGTGCTTGTGGCCTTTGAACAGTATGTAATCAAGTGAAAATGAATATTTTTTTAATGTTGTTATTTTAGATGGATTGAAAACTACCAAATTTATATCGTAACCTTTCAGAACATATCGAGTTATTATTCAGATAACGTGATTGAAGTTGGTAATAATTCATAGTGTGAGGTAATTTTGTTGAAATCTCCAATATGTTTTATGCTAATTACAGAGTCTTGAATGTGGCCAAAAATCCCCTAACACTTTTGACTACTTCTTCGTTTAAAAACTATCTCTTCGGAAATTTTAACGTCAAAAATCACAGATTTTCACCTTTATTCGAACCCGGGACCTCTCGCTTCCCAATCCGATCATCATTATGTCAATCCACTGAACAGGCGCTGCCATGGCAGCGATTTCATGGTCATAGCTAACTCGGGTCTATGACGTATTTGGACTTAGGCTTGTGGAATGGGATATTGTGAGATTCAGTGGGTTTACATACCTGCCAACTGTCCTGATTTACAACTTTCAAAATGGCCAAAAATTAAAAAAAAAAAAAAAATACAAGGAAAAGTCGCCAGTCCAGACCTGTATTCAGTAAATATTTATGCTCTTGTGGCATATATTGGGGCCAAAACTTTAAAAAGCCTTAATAAAGATAAGAAAAGTCACAAAGCCACCTGTATTCAATACACATTTATGCTCTTGGAACATATATGTGAGCCAAAATCGTAAAAAAGTCACATCCGACGAACGCCTCGCGCAAGGCCAAGCTCTCGGCCTTTTTGTCCTGATTTTGGGTTTTACAATGTTGGCAGGTATGGGTTTAGGGTTAATCATACAAAATGTGCAAAGTGGTGAATTCCTTTAAAATTCTTTTTATCTTCACCATTCAATCTGGTTCATACCGCTAGTACTTGCAACAATGGTAAGTACCAAAGAGGGCAGTATTACTATTTATACATCAGCAAGTCCATCTCAAAGCATGTGGTGGTGCTCTTTGTGTTCTGTGTTCATTGCAGGGAGGACATGGAATGAACTATATAGATATTTCATACTGTAAAACACTTAAATTTCGCGGGGAGTTTATTTCGCGAATTTGCAATAAGTGACATTTTCGCGAGTATCAAATTTCGCGAATTTGAAATTTTGTCATGATTATGTATGTCTTCCGAATTCGGAAGGCCAAATGTTATCTTCTAGTCTTCTGTGTTCCTGTCAAAATATTACTAAAATACCTTGAAAGTCTGCATGAAAAAAAGCTCCACGCATGATGTTTAAAACTATTGTAAAAGTAAGCAGTCATATTGCAGAAATAAATCAAAAAATTTACCGATCAAACCTGGGACCATATACCCAATAAAACACTACATTGACTGCCGACCGACCGCAAGACTTGAAGTTTGTTTACATCCACTTGGACCATTCCATTTACAACATCAAAATAGGGGTGAGGTTTTATAGATCGGATCACAGAGGGGCTATTTAACAATACACAAATACAAGAGCTGACAAGCCATTTCTTATTAAACAAAACATGAACTTGGACAATATTTTCGCGAGGATTTAATTTCGCGAATTATTTTCCCTCGCAAAATTCGCGAAATTAAATACCTCGCGAAATTAACATGTTTTACAGTATGTGACAATACTTGTTTAACTTGAGATATGTGTCTTTCACATGATGTTTTGATTTAGAGGTTCTAGCGAAATTATTAGTTTTGAAGATAACTTATAGTTTTCATGTTTTAAACAGGTAATATGACACCTTAAAGAAGCTTGGTCTGATTTTTCAAAATACAGTTTTTAATGTCATATGAAAGATGACCACTCAAGAGGTTTTAAGTTTCAAATTTCAGCTCAATCTGTCCAACCGTTTGATTTTATGGGCAATTTTGTATTTCAGGGCTGTACATACGTTTATGTGTAAAATTCATTATGGTTACCATAATTCCGGGCCATAATTAGACACATTTTCATATATATCTCCAAAACGAAATGTAATTCAGCCGTGAAATTTTACATGGATTATGAGAAAAATATGAGCAACATGTTGATACCAAAATCTCAAAAAGTTTGAAAAAAAGTTGAGGCAATCGGACCATTCTCCTTTAATAGATGTTTAGAAGAGAACATGGTTATTTTAGACTTGAAACATATAATACAACTATATATTACTAGGGTCTCAGCAAATAGGATTAAAGAATTCACTAACAGAGTGATAATATTAATTATCCCCTGTTTGTTCATGCAATACGCGAAAATATTAATGGTTTGGGTTCGTATCACACGAGGCTGAAGTGATACGAACCCAAATTATCAATATTTTTCGTATTGCATGAGAACAAACAGGGGATAACGAATTTATCACTCAGTAAACACAAACGTTGATAGCAAAAATTTGAGAATACTAGGAAAAATGCTTGGAAAATTGTTATTTTATATTTTTATAACATTGCAATCAATTTTAGATTTGTAATTTTCCGGGTTTGATTGACAGCTATGCGCGTAGTTTCTATCGGCATCACGTAGGACAACGCGTGGCTGTTAGTCTCGCACGCCCAGCAGCTGCGCGCGCTTTGTAATACAGCTATCATGTTCCCAAAGCGATACGTGTTGGACTTGTGAAAGAGCTGTATGATACGAGATTTCGTATCACATAGAGGATTTCGTATCATATAGAACTATGAAGTTATGATACGATACGGAAATATCCTTTTCAGTTATTAACCAATGAAATTGTTGTATTTTTATCTACTGAGTGATAAAGCTAGATATTTGTAGGCTACCAGCATCTCACGATACCATTAATAACATAGTTCAACATTGTCTGTCTTTTTACATCTCAGGTATTCCCATGTTGAAGATAGTATTTGCAGGCTACGAGCATCTCTCCATCATCTCAATACCACTCCTCATCTATCACCCAACTCAGATCTTACTAGGAGGTGTCCTCGTAGATAGAGTCAAGCAATGGATGCTGACGGCACAAAAACAAAGGTACCTGCATGATAGTGTATGATCCTAATAGGCAGTCGGTACGAGGCAAGTCATGTTTGAAATAGTGAGCATCTGCTTTGTAGGTTTCGCCAATGCACAGGTATCCCTGGGTGCACGATTCTTCATAATGCGCGAAGTAGTGCTGTTATCGATAGGCTTTTTGAGTATCGATATGTCGAAAGACAAACATCCGACATGTCGACAATATTATCGATACATCGATATCACACACTTTGATATACGGATTGGATTTATCAGTGACCACTGCGGTAACAAGTGTAAGCTTAACAGGAAAAACAACATGCATCGTTCAAAGTACAAAAAACAAAAATTGGTACGTTATGAACATCGACAATTTTTTAATTTGATCATTAAAACATTGTCAAACAATTCTTGAGTGTGTCTGTCTTTGTTGCATTGAAATATGGAGAGAGTAAGATCAATAGAAAAGCGGAAAAGTCATGAATCGAGCTTTGAAAATTATTTGTCTCGATTGGTGTGGAGAAAGCTTTGTATGCATTGAAAGAACACGTCGGCCGTTTTTTCTTAATTCAAGCATGTAGTGTTTTGTGGGGTTTTTTGGCCTCGGCCTTGATGTCGTTTAGTATCGACACTTCCATTTTGTGCATCGACATGTAGATCGATAATCAATAGTTCCGACAATCGATACTTCCGACAATCGATAACAGCACTAGTGTGAAGTATTAGCAAATATCTATGCGAATGTGTCTGGATTGAGGGCATTATTGATTACTAATGGTGACCATTTTAGATATTCATTATGTAAGATAACACACATGGTAGTGGGATCGATTAGAATATAAACTTCTCGAAATAAGTTTGGAAACTATTTTTAGCCGCCTGTATCTCATTTGTTTGAATCTTGTTCATCTATTTCATGTATTATTTGATTAGCTAACAATCTCTTCTTTAAAATGACACCAAATTTATAACAAAAGCTTGCTTTATAGCTGAGTAATTCCACTTTCTTAGCAGGTGGGTCACAGACAGCGTGTGACAAAATTGAGCAGTATCTGTGTCAATCCTACTGATTATTGTGCTATTGGACAAATCAGTGAATGGATGAATGAATAAGTTGTTTATATTCATTAACAAAACAACGTTCACTTTCCTTAATTAACAGCGACTAAAATCTTGGTATGCACCTATCCTTGGCATCTCGTTTCACAGAAGTCAAAGTTTTGATAGCATGTTTCACTAACATCAAATGTTGCTACAACTTGCTTTTGTGATAAACCAACTTAAAGTTGATCTTTGAATGTGTGTATTAGTCAGATTTAATAATCTCACCATGATAAATCTTGGATTGAACACCAAATGATCACTTTAGAGGAACTACCAAACAAGATGGATTAATTAATTTTCATCTTATCCTCACCGTTTGTTATTCAAAAACAAACTGTTATCCAGTATTACAAAGCTAAATTCATTCTTCCATTCATTCACCAATTTATTAAAAATGAGATATATATATATATATAGAGGGCTAAAAAAAGTTTTTGAGAAGTTTAGATCGGTGATGTCTTGTATTTTTGCCAGTCTGAATGGCAAAGTTGTTTGTCTTGTTACTTGCCATAAGAGACATAATATGTGTCCCATCATATCTAAAAGTACCTTAAGGTTGGCGTAGTAAATTACGAGATACGGGCCATTGAAGCTGAGCATATAGTCAAAAATCACGTCCAAGTTCAAATTTCTAATTTCATCAGAAACGTTACCTTTGAAGTGTATTTTATCATATTAATCAGGTTCAAACATCCAAAACAAGACAAATATTTTAAAAACCGAGATAAAAATCCTTTCACCATTCAAGTTTTACCAGTAGAGAAACTTCAACTCGATTTTCTCATCAGAACTATAGTTTTCTGAATCAGCTTGATGCCTTTTACCAATTTGGATGGTAAATCAATGCTGATTCAGTTGGTAAAATCAGTTGTCCCAATTCTTGTTTTACACACTAGAGCTTGATTGTTAAATGTTAGCCTTGATGCAGTCAATCTTCGAAATGAGCTCCCCGTTTGGCGGGGTTTTTACTCATTAACGTGTGTTGTCAATTAAGTAGTCTCTGCGTCGTACGCTACCAACTGCAATTCATGCAGTTGGATGTGATTGGTTGTTACTGTGATCGTCACGCCTTGTTCTTATCACTGGGAAATTGACCTGTCATAATGATTGTCATGCGTCAGCTTTGTGAGTTGATTTAAATTCTGAATTACGTGTACGCATGGACTTGCGTAGAAGTTGGATTGTCTGAATATTCTCGACAATTTTCAGGGAGCTTATTTAGAAGATAGACTTTATGAGAATCATCACCACAATATTTATAGGAAATAAGGTAAAAGTAAACCTGGTTTGTGTCTCATTGAAGGCAATGAGTAGAGGTTAATAATCTTACGTAAAGTAGCACTTAGCTAATAATAACATGTGTCTAGCATAGTAAATATCAAAGATTAAAACAAATATTTAGTCTAAAGCTACTAATATTTACATGGTACAAATCCATTGTTGCATAATCCATTGTTTGCCAGTTGAATGCGAAACCAGTGACACATTGTGCATTTGAGACATAATTTCCTGCAGTGCATTGTGGTGATGATAGGCTAACCTTGTATAACATTTCCATGTTCTTAACTATTATTCATATGTTTTTCATTTTCTTCCCATCATGCATCACACCTGCTTCCCCAGACCCATTTCACCAGCACTGAGCTTATGAAGCTGATCCTTTATCCACCACATCTTACTTATAGAGCTGCAATAACACCATGTATGTAAGTCTAGCAATATGCTTGTAACAATACTAATCACTTAAGTACAATCACAGTGATAAATTCCTACCTACAGAATTTTTTCATTTTTTCTCAAAATATTATTTTTCTTTTAAATTTCTTAATATGCAAATGCCTAACATTACTTTATGCCCATGATATACTTACAAGACGCAGCTAGCGCTAACGAAGACGCCAAAGTTGAAAATATTTTAACTTGTTAGCGTCTGGTTAGCATCTTCGTAGCATCTAAAATCAAACCACATGCTAGCTGCGTTTTGCTAGTATATCATGGGCTTTAGACCTACACACACTTTATTCACTACAAGCAACAACGTACAAGCATGAAAGATCTTACAGTTCATGCTAATTTCTAATTTCTACCAGGCACAACACTTTGGTGCCTGCATACGCGTGCATTTATTAACTTGCATGTAGGCCCTAGGCCCTTTGCATTAAATGTAACAAAAAGCATTATTATATACATAACATTTTAAATGAAGCAAATATCGAATTTACTACTTGAGTTCTCTACAATTCATGCTAGATCTGCAAGTGTTTTGATATCTGATACCATTTACGTATATTTCTGTCCACTATTCAATGTCTCTATTTATATTCCCAATGATTCTATTCCTGTGTCCAGCCAGCAAGCTAGTGGAATCATATTACATAGATAACTGGAATATGAAGGGAATTTTGTAAAGGCAACATCTCAGTCATGAATACAACACTATGCTTTCACTATCCCCAGCCTTTAAAAGGCCTCAAACTTAGACTAAAGCTTCATAATACATGCATTGACCAAAAAAAAATTGTTTGGTTGCCCTCCACAGCTTTTTTCAGGGAGGGTCGGCCGGTCGTTTTTTTTGTTTTTTTTTTTTAAATTTTTTCAATACTCCTCCATGGACCGCTATAGGTCGATCGGCCTCTTCAGCCTTCACAACTTCCCCCGCAACATCAAATCAAAACAATTAAATACTTCCTGTAGTGATTTGGGACATCCTAAACATTTTGAGGGTTGAATATCGAAAAAAGCAAAAATATTACATTGTTTTTTTGTAGTTTTCGGTAAGTTTTGCATATTTTTTGAGAAAAAAAAAAACCAATAAAAAATAGTTTAGGTCGGGCTGAAAAATAGGGTCGGTCGGTGGAGGGCAACCAAACAATTTTTTTTTTTGTGCCTAATTAGATAGATTGGGTTTTCAACTTTTACATCGGTGACACCATTCAAACACCATTCAAAATAAACCATTCAATATATTACTGTGTTTTCATGTATAACATCAACACATAGTGTGATCATCTTATGACTTACCCTTAAAGCAATACTATCAGATTTTGATTTCAAATAAATTTGAGTAAAAACAGCCTAAAACGAAGGAATATGACTATCTATAAGAGCATTTACATGTGTATTTTTAAAGAAATTTGTTTTGTTTCTGAAAAGTGGATGAATGCACACACATGATTTTCTATACTAATGCACATAGAATTAAATCCGGGGTCCTGGATTTAATTCAACAAATAGCTGTAACAGAAAAAGTAAGCACCTTTAGGCCAAATCGTTCGGAGGGTATTAATATCTACTTCATTTTTTAGATCTTATAGTATTGCTTTAAAAAAGAGATAGTGACCAACAGAGAAACACAGAACCCTGAATTAGTAGATTGCAAATTTGAGGCACAATATGGTGAATGTTTATGTCCTAGGGCAAGACATATATTTAATTTAATTGCTTCTTTGTCCCACACAATATTTAGAAGTTATTATTGAAAAGCACAATTTAAGAACAGGGAGAGGTTGTATATTTGCCGTGTGGTCCCCATAGTTGAAACGAAATGGTTTTAGCGGTATCCTGATAGCAAAGATAGGTAGCAGCACTTATGATCTGGTTATGCTGATTTTTAACAATACAATCTTGATGTTTGAAATGAATACACTCAAGGTTTGCTAGTCCGAAAGTGAAATAAGGTTTGCTAGTCCAAAAAAACACAAGTAAGGTTTGCTAGTCTAAAAAAATAAAAGAAAGGTCTGCTATTTCAAACTCTAAAAGGTTTTATTAAAATTTGTCAATCCGAAAATAAAATGAGGTTTGCCAGTCTGAAAATTATATAGGTTTGCTAGTCCGAAATTGAAACCTTATTTCAAATTTATACCGGCAACCCTAAGGTATAGGAAAATACACTATTGAACCTTATTACATTTTTGGACTAGTAAACCTTAGGACTAGCAAATCTTTAGACTTGCAGGATGTTTCCTGTGAAGTAATTCTTGGGGGTTGTAATGTATATCCTGATCGAGAGCGAGCTATTTCAAGATAGTAAATATTTAAAATGGATTTATTATCAGCTTTGAGATATAATTAGTATAGGCTCCCACTAATATAAAAAATACAGATATGACTGATTTAATCGTTTATATGTCTTATTTCTTATTACACCATAGGCAAGAAGATCTTAAGCTTGACGATGATGAATCTGGCTCACTAGAGAAATCTACTGATGGTATTACATCGCGTAAAGCAGGGAAAGGGGAAATCAACGGAGTTTGACAGCAGTCAAAGTACAGATAACTGGCTAGAAAACACCTTGATATTTTAGGGTATAGATGCATGTATAGATGTACTAATATGCACATATTGTGTATCAAATCTCTGCATTTTGGCAGAATGCGAGGTAGATGTGGCTACTATTGCAGGCTCTTTGTCATGGCAAAGGCAACCAAGCTGAAGTCTACAGACCAAAATAAAGCAGGATTTGTTAGTGTGTGTTTGGGATCATTTCAGGTGAGAGTAGATAGGAGGTAATTGTGCAATAACTACAATAAGGCTGTGTGGTGACCATTTGGTCTCCAAATTAAAGGTGCAATTCATGATTCTGATGTGACGAGACCCTCCCCTCTTTTTCTAGCTAAATAAAAAGAATAGTATAACATTAATGTATGCTGAAAATTCCGCTTGATTCTAACTATTCGTTTTAAAGTTACAAGGTTTTCAGCATTTTAAAAATGCCCATAGGCTACTGTGTTGTAATTACTGTCGGGTCCCGACAGTAATTAGAAAATGACACAATATCTCACTTATCTCAAAAATTAAAACCTCATTTGAAAAAATGGCTTGGGGATTGTAACATATACCAGTCAAGGATTCTTTCTAGCTAGAAAACTCAGTTTTGATAGAGGTGACCTCGAGGATGAAAAGTGGATCATGAATTGCCCCTTAAAGTGTTCCCATTTTTCCAAAAATTATTTGATGCATACTTCTCATAGTCTGTTAGCATAATGGGGCTATACTATATGGAGCACAGATTCAGATCAATCCGCATCTCTGTAAACCTGTTTTCATCTGAATTGTTTCTGAAAGGTCATAAGATCCAGATCTGTCAAATCAATGCATATACGTACAACATGTACTGTAAACGCCAATATTTTCACGCTCAGTAATTTTCATGCAAGACGAATTTTGAGCTAATTTGAAATCATTTTGCGCACTTTAATTTTAGCGTTGGTGATTATTTTAACACACGGCGGTATATACATACCACATTTTGCGCTACATTTGTTTTTGCGCTAGGTGAATTGAGCGCAAAAATTAATGAAGTGCGAAATAAACCACTTATACAGTATCTTACATCTGAATCTGATAGATCTGGATTCTATGCACCATGTAGGTATAGCCCCAATGGATGTTCTTGTTCTGTTGAAGCGTCCAAATTAGGTCAAAAGTTTACTTTTTTGATACTCTAAGGGTGTGTTCACACATAATAGTCATGACTAGTCATGACCGGTTCTAGAGCGAGAGACAACGTAGCAGTTGCGTTCACACTAGGACACGACTTGTGCGTTGAAACTAGTGGCGCATCACTTTTGGTCACGAGCGAGACACTTTTTATAATTGTGTTCACATCGGGAATTTGCTCATGAGCAAAAGTATAGTCATGACCAAATTTTTATGTGTGAACATGCCCTAAAGAGTGTTATCTTCAGAGTGAAACTTACTTGTTTTTGCTTCAAATATGACAAATTAACTAAAAGGATGTGACATTTTACACAAAAGCTTTAATATATTGCAAGATATTTCAGTTTAATTCTTATTTTGTAAGGATGTTAATTGATTTCATGCAGTTGGATGTTATTGTTTGTTATCACAATCACCAAAACAAGTTCTTTTCACCGGGGAAAATCGACCATGTCTGAACTTCTCAGGTTAAATTTTTTTTTTGTTATTATGGGTATGCAAGGGGTGAGTATTAGCACGATTTTTGGCATTTTCAGGAGCTTGTGTTTAAAATTGACTGCATGGGTGGTTCAAAATTCACAGTCTCACAGAAGCTGTGGGTAGTGATCTGTAGAACTGAAGATTGCCATGTGTGTGCAAGAATGTCGTATCTGCAATGGCTGCCATAGGTTACTTTTATTTAACATCTTATAACTAGACTGAAAATCCCTCATATTTTCTCTACTATATGTTAGTGACCCAAGACTGGACATTATACAATATACAATGTAAATTTTTGAGAAATGGCAGCTATTGCAGGTACGACTTTCCTGCACTCATATGATGAGATGTACTTGCTTCAAATATACGGGCTTAGTCACACATCAAGGTACTAGGTTCAGCGTATGCTTAACGTACAAAAGATTCACGCACTGAACGTATACCGTATGGATAACAAATTGATTGTATGCCTTATGGACAACACCGTGTGGATAACAAATTAAACATACCTTTCTTCTAACAATCGTATAACGAACATCAATGTATAAAACACAACAGTGTATGTTTAAACTCTGTATGTTGATTCGTGATGAGCCCTAATGATCGTGACAAAAAAAGAGCATAGACGTTTCTGCAGTCAGTCAGTGTATTTGTGAATCCTAGAATACAGTGCAGTTCTGATAACTATTACATATGTATCATGTGCGAAACCTTTGTGCTCTTTATGCATGGTGTATTCAGCATTCCATTGAATTTATCAGTTGACATCATTCAATTATAAAATTGTACCATGGTATGAATAGATTTGTTTTAATTTCATTCATTCAATTACCAAATTTGATAATGGATCACTTCAAAACTCAATCGGCGGGTTGCTATTGTTCTGAACAAAGGCAACTGCCCAGAACCGCCGGATCCGGATGGTCAGCCAACGGTTGAGTTTTAAAGCGGTCCCTAAATTTCTGAACACCATTAAAGTATATTATTGAAATCATTAAATTTCCTTCAAATCATGAAAATCAGAACACAACTAATGCGCATTAAAAACAAGCAAATCAACGCTCGCATTATGTAAGCTCGATGATTTCACATAGACACGATGTTGAACTGCCAATCAAAGAGCGCGCAGTCCAATGTTGTTGTTACGTAGTCGCACACGCGCTCAGCATACCCACCATACCACCTTACAGATTGGGTTTGTGGGAAATTTAATAATTTCAATAATAGTGATATATATGTTTAATTATGACCTGACAGACGTGCTGCTGTTGATCAGGATTTCAACTTTGTAAAATGTTTACTGTTTTGTCAATGAATCTATACCATATGTGTCCCGTCATATCTTAAGGTACCTTAATGTAGACATTGTAAATTATGAGATACGGGCCATTAAATCTGAGCATAGTCAAAAATCACGTCCAAGGTCGAATTTCTAATTTCATCAGAAATGTTATCTTTGAAGTGTATTCTATCATATTAATTAGGTTTCAACATCCAAAACATAAGACAAATGTTTTTAAAACCGAGATAAAAATCCTTTCTCATTTCAAGTTTTACCAGTACAGAAACTTTAAACTCGATTTTCTCAGAACTATAGTTTTCTGAATCAGCCCAATGCCTTTTACCAATTTGGATGTAACTTTGCAATCGAACATGATCCAGTGTTGGAGTACTCTAGTACAGTACTCGTACTTGTACTCGTACTCGACTGGTAAGTACTTGAGGAAAACAAGCAAATTCAGCCGAGTACAGGCGAGTACAATTATTTTTAAATAATGAAATAAAATCTTTTATTCAATATTAAATAAGATAAAAATTATCATTTTATTTTCTGTTTTATTTATTTTTTCCCCATTTTTTTTTGATTTTTTATCTTTTCATATATTTACTTTTTAAGCCTATATCCATAGTACAGGTAAAATGCACCAAAAAACCCATAACAGTTGATACCCCAAATAAACACACACCATTGCATAGCTAAACCCACTGAAGAAGACCACCCAATTGGGTGAAAATCATTCAGTCAGTCAATCAATACTGCAATTATCATATTCTGTTCAGTTGTGCTTACTTGCTCTCATAGGCGGTGGACCCGGGGGACGGGGGGACACGTCCCCCACCCCTAAATTTTACGAGGGGGACGGACTCCCTCAAAAAATAAAGAAGAAAGAAAGAAAAGGAAAGGAAATTGAAATTTTCCCTTTGTTTTGATAATATAAACGTTAAAAATCATAAAAAATCTTCAAGCAAATTATCAGATATTTTGTCAATTTTTAGTAAAAATTTGTCATTTTTGCGCAAAATTTAAAGATTTTTAAAATAATTTTTAGCTGAAATTAGCCGACTTGACAGATTTTTTTGCGCGCGCTAAGCGCGCATTGCAAAAAAAAAAATCACAATTTTCCTCTGACCATTTTTGCTCAAAAAAAGCCGCCCCCCCTATAATTTTTACCTTCCGCTGCCACTGACTTGCTCTGACTGAATTAATTGAGATCAAAGGGCATATTTGGAGATGGGCATGTAGGTACTGGCCAGAATTGCAAAGCTACATCTTATTTTAAACATTGCATAGTGCCCATCACCAACTGATAAACAATGTCATATATTTGAAAAGAAGATTAAAGTTAAACTTGTGTTTATAAATGAAATGTTTTGTTAGTGTTTATTTTTAGTTTGTAATTCAAAAGTACTCGTACTCGTACTCGTACTCGGACACATGTACTCGTACTTGTACTCGTACTCAGGAGTAAGTACTCGTACTTGTACTCGTACTCGAATGGTGAGTACTCGTACTTGTACTCGTACTCGGATAAGGGGTACTCGAATACAACACTGCGAACATCCAATAACCAAAAGCAAGGTGTCATTTTAAAGCTTAATTAATAATCTTTCAGATGAGATCAAAAAAATCAATATTCATTTTGGGACCCTTAAGGTACCTTTCGATATGACGGGTCACATATGTGTGACATACTGGGATTGAACCTTGGCCTAAAGCATCCAATTTCGCATAGTTCATAAATAATCACCTGTTTCATGCATCATTAGTCATATTGTATCAACTTGCAAAATCAGGCGCTGTTTGTCTCCTCCAGATAAGAAATTACTGTTCATTTGGTGTTTTACGCCGTACACTGGGAAGACATATTCAATCACCAGCGAGACTTTTGTCACTTCTTCCCTCAAAGTAACAGCAAAAAATAGTATATAGATCAGACTCTGTGCTATTACTGGTTTGAAGTAAAGGGAGCAAATTTCTTGCTAAATGAAATTACATCCTCTTAGCAGGCATTACGCCCATGGTATACTAGCAAGACGCAGCTAGCAACCTCTAAACTAATAGCAAGCTGCAGCTAGCAACCTCTGAAATACTAGCAAGATGGAGCTAGCGTGGGGTTTAATTTTAGACGCTTTGAAGATCCTAACTAGAAGATGGCATGTTTAAATAATTGGAATGCTATAACTGCATCCTGCTAGTATATCATGGACATTAAGTGTTAGTTAATGTGTCACCAGTAAGCAAATAAAATTTGTTCCAAGGAATTTTTATAGGGGAACCGGTACTCACCGCCCTTTTTGATTTCACTGCCGTGTAAATCGTATGGGATGGCAGCTATCTTGGATTGTCGGTCATGGAGGCGAGTTTTACAACATTTTATAGCTCCACGTGCTACACTTCCGAGGGTCTTTGCAACAGATTAGCGGGAATATTGGCGTACTTTGATCAGAGCAAGTCGCAATACACGCTACTTGAAACGCAGACACGGTTTGCGTGTGAAACATAGTGCACACGCTGTATATGCGTCAAGTGAAGATTTACGCGATCATCCCGGATATCAGGCCAAACAAGATGGTTGCATACGTATCCCGATTCCTCTATAAAAACTCCTTGATTGTGAACCCTACTTTGTTACTTCCAAGAAAATGGTGCTTCTTTTAATCTAATTGATCGAAATCAATTTTACAATCTCATTGTCACTTATTATTCATTGACACCATGAAGAAGTATTTAAGTATTACTTTCTTAGTTAAATATAATATGATAGGAGGTAATTGTGCAATAACTACAATAAGGCTGTGTGGTGACCATTTGGTCTCCAAATTAAAGGTGCAATTCATGATTCTGATGTGACGAGACCCTCC
>JXSR01S000919.1:12785-25514 GCA_000969725.1 Ophiothrix spiculata | reverse complement strand
TGAGTCCTAAAAAGGCTATCATGTAAACATATGAGGGGGTACATATGGAACTCTTGTAGAAAAGCACTCAGGACTTCTGTCACACACGAAAAAAAGTCTTAAAAAAAACCCCAAAAAACACCTTAGGCCAAAGAAAAAAATAGCCTGTCTCAGCTTCCCGCGCGCATAGCTTTTACAAATCCAGATTTAGCGCATTTCTTTTTTTTAAGGTTTTTAAGAGGTTTTCAGTTTTTTCATCTTTTTTCCTACCACTGGAAAAAAAAGTTAAATAAACGGACGCGAAAAAAAAATAGCCATAATCATGTGAAATTTCACGGCTGAGATATGTTCTGTTTGAAAATGTGTCAAATTATGGTAACCATATAATAAATTTTACACAGTAATATATAGGCAGCTCTAAAATACAAAATAGTCCATAAAATCAAAACGGTGTTAACAGTTCAGCTGGAATTTGAAACTTAGACACCTTGAGTGGTCTTTATTCAGCCATATCTCAAATCGTTTATCCGATTTTCATCATTTTTTTTTGACAGACACTATATTGTATAACTATCGAAGTAACTATTTCATTGCATTTGAAAATGTGGCATGTAATGCATATTACCTTCATACAACTTTTCCATTTTCATTATCGAAATTTACAAAGATTGTCGTGGCATTTTGTATGCAACAGTGTGTCCCAGAATGAAGTAATCAAAACTTTGACGCTTCATATTTCAAAAAATAAATATCCCCAGACAATGTAAATTGGTCACAATAATGTATAGTTTCTTTTCCTTTTATGGTGCAAAAATAAACAAAATCCACGCATTTTCTAGAAATGAGTATTAGAAGTTCCGAAGGAGTTTGGACACTTTTCCCAGTTTCGGGAAGTCGCAAAGTTCACGGTTATTTGCAGCATATTAAAGCATGCAACAAAGAACGATATAAGACATAATCATAATAATTTCTTCAATTATAATAATTTTAGTCAATACTTATTTTTGTTTTCATATGTAAAATTCATATTAATATGTTTGATTAGGTAATCTTCCTTGGTAGCCTACTCAAGGACGTGGAAACTCATTTAGCGGACCGTTTGAAAGCACGCTTAAGGGTTGATACTCTGTTTGTGGCTGTTGTAGGAATACGTTAGTTCAAAGCAAAAATAACACCTCATGGTGGGGGTTCGAGTGTGACTGATTGTCCTAGCTGCTATTGTGTAGAACGTACTTGTACATGTGCGATCAATAAATCATTGATTGCGACTTATTCCGTGTAGTTCAATTAGACCCGGACTCCTAATGTTTGGCGAAGAATTAATCTAAATTAAATTGATGTCTACATAAAATAAAAATAATCTTGAAAATTAAAATGGGGGGGGGGGGGAAACATCGACAAGCACCGCAAATTTCAATATCATACCGTTCCCTCTAAAGCCCGTGACGCAGAAATTAGAATAAAATTTGGATCCACGTTTTTAGCTGAGTGTCATCTCATACATTCATCCTCCTTGGTAGTAGTATCAACTATTATATTTTATATCGTTACACTATGTTTTAAATGCTTTGTTTTGTGTTTTCAAGGCAATGACTTGGCAGCCTCAACCATGTTCATAAGCTTCTGTCTCAGGATATTTCTTGGTAAAAATCCAAGTCCACAATCTGGCGCCACAATCAAGCGATCAGCAGAGATGTGCTTTAGCACTTCTTGTAAACGGTTTCTAATTTCTTCAGTTGATTCCACCCGACTTCGTGCGATTGCCACAGCTCCGAGGATTACTTTGGACCTTTTGAAATGGTCTAAGAGTGAAAGGTCATTCTTGCATTCAGCGTCTTCTAGAGAAACTGAAGAGAGATAATTGTAGAGCAAAATTAGTACAGCTATTTTTCAACATGATTAAACAGAAAGTAGTTATTTGGTAAATAAACCAATAGTACTAGTGCTACTTTAACAAAAAGCTGATTAGGAAGATTATTATTAGTTTACTATTCTGTTCACCTTAGCTGAACAGAATAGTATACTACTAGTAATATTACTATAGTCGCGTGAAGAAAACCGTTTCACGTTTACGCGTCTTGTGCGCCGAGGTTAAAGTTCAAACGCAATTCATGCGATACTCGTGATCTCGCGTGATTTGACAGTTCTGTTACTGCATGTCTTGAAGATCGATTTGATTGGTTTGTTGTTCCCGCACGATGCGATTTGATCCCGCCCAGAATGAAAAGGTTTGTTTCAGATGACTATAATCTGATTAACCTTAATATCGCATTGCTCCAAGATGTATTATTGGTTTTAGAATGATTTGTAATAAAAATGAAAATAACATCAATACTTATTGAAAACAGTATCAATATCAGTATCGAATTTAAAATATCAATACTTTGTGAATTACTTGTCAACGTATGCTAGTAAAGTCAATTGAAGGATCATGCATGAAAAATCACGACGAATCTTAACGTTCTGAAGACTCAATGCAGCCCGATGAGCGCACGCCAAATATTGCAACATTTAAACAAACAAACATATATTATATTTGGACTAAAAAGGAACAATGAGGATAAAGGACACAACATGTTGATACAAGTGGGGCTCTATGCTCAAAACCTATGGATTATGTGATATGTGAACCTGCATTATTTGATTGTGTTGATTAGTTAATCATTAATTGGTAGAAGCTTTACACTCTTAAAAGAAAAGAGTGAGAGGTCACTCTTTCTTAGAGTGATTTTTTTCACTCCAAAAGAGTGACAATCACTCTTTTCTTTGAAGGAGTGAAAATTGCCACTCTTTTAAAGATTGGTCACTGACACCGCACTTTTCAAAAGAGCGGTGTCAGTGACCAATCTTTAAAAGAGTGAATTATAACTCTATAAGAGTGACATTTCACTCTTTAAGAGTGAAAAAAATGAAATGTCACTTTTTTGGAGTGAAAAAGAAATCACTCTAAGAAAGAGTGACTGTTCACTTTTTTCATTTTAAGAGTGTAATTATTGAGATGTTTGATTGTTACAGGAAGGGATTTAAGCAGTCAAGTTAGCTCAATCGGTAAGGCGCTTGCTTGCGGTGCGGAAGGTCCCGAGTTCGAACCCCGCTTGTGCCAAAAAAGTTGAGTGTGCTTGAAATTCCCTTGGACAAGGAACTAACTGCTATTTGTCTCGTAGAAACCCGTACGAAACCCGGGGAGCTGATCCGGGCAGCGATGGTACGTATGTGGGCTGATCAAGGTTCAGCGCCCCTAGAGGTTGTCGCAGAACCTGAAATGATGCTTGGTGTGGAATGGAGCTTACTTGGGCCACAGTGGTCAGCCTGTAAAGTGTGCAGAGGCCGAGTGGAATTACAAATCTGGGAGGTATAGCGCACTATAAATCCCCAGTATTTTTTTTTTGACAGAATGATATTTTGCAATTTTATGGCCGTTTCCAATTCTGAAAAAAATAGGCAATTGATTGCATGAACCGATCAGATGATGGATTTTCATACTTGCTTTAAAGAGGTGTTTGTATTTATCTTATATTGTAAATGAACTGTGTGAACTTCCCAGTGTGCTAAAACTGTACAAGACAAGATGGGTGAATTTTGTGCAAATGTGAAAACTTTTTCCTAGACCGGGTGATTTTTGAGCAGAAGTTAGATTGACTCCATTGGAGGTAGATGAATAGCTAGATTTTTTCAGAAGGAGTTCATACTGATGAATGGAGAAAAGACTTTGTCTTTGGAGTTAGCGATAAATTGGAGAATCGATTTGGAGTTAGTGATATATTGGAGAATTAACGGCGACCTGTGTGCTTTATATTTATCAAAGGGGATACTTTACATTCCAGCATCTGATACAAAATATTTGTATATAAAGTCAGGAAGAGTATTGCTGTTATTGCTATAATATTGTGTTTAAATCGCTATCGATTTTCGTGAGGAACGTTTTGCAATCTGGATTCCGGGACTCGTGTCGAAATATCAAGATCTCTGTGCTTCAGAGACTGAATTTATCGGACTATAAAATTACTTGGATTTTATATCTTGGAAATATACCCAAGGATACCGAGGATTACGCAGCGATTTATGTTAGTGCAAAAGTAGTATTCAAGACCAAGTTGACTAAGATATTTGTAAACTTTAAACCAAATGTGAACAATATATAAAGTGTTTTGATTGTTTATATTAACAGTGTATTAATTTGTGTTATTTAAGAACCCGTGAGGTGATGTTGACCATAACGTATGAGACAGGCGCCTTATTATCATCTCGACACTCGTGCTCCTCAAAGCTTTCTATAATTTGTAATCTTACTTCCGTCAAATCCCAATCCGTCTAATTTATCGGCAAGTTTCAAATACGCTCCTCGATCAGCCTTGGCGTAACCATCCATGTCCTTTTAAAACAAAGAAAGAGAAAAAATGATTCGTCGTGTCTAAAGGGCCCAAATAGAAAGTATCGCACATTTTATAGAGCGTTTTATGCGAGGCAAGCTACTGTTGAATTTTCTATAGACCACTTTCGTATGTACCATAATGCATCTTTAAAGTACCGTAAACGCTCATTTGACCATATTATTACGCTCTGCGCAAATGACGTCATGCGCACAACGTAGTAATATGGTCGTTCACGCAGTAATGCCCGTATTTGCGGACATACGACCCATCTATTATGCCTTCAAGGCTACATGATATCGACTGTTTAGAAATTGCACACCAGAATTGCTTTTTCGATTATTATCCCATTATAAAAATAATTTCCACTGCATTTGTTGGGACTCGAACCATGGCTTCTGGCGCGGGTTATTCTTGCATTACCAAGCACAGGAACATCCACTGAGCCATCCGGGCAGACTTGAAATTGTGAAGTGAAATATGAAAAATTATGAGGTTTCGGCGAAAAAAAACTGTTTCGAAATAGTTTCTTGACGCCAAAAGAAGCGCAACTACTATTTAGGCAATTACATAAATCAGCAGACCGAAATATTGCGGCGTTACCGAAAATGCGAGAACCGAAAAAACAAGTGTCGGGTAGCATGATACCACCCCCTTAAGTGATAAAAGTTAAATACGACATATAGCCAAAGAGGAAGGCCAGGATTATTACAGTGTGGTACGTCTTTGTAAGTTGAAATTGATTTCATAGATGACTCTGGATTATGGAAAAGAAACATAGTCGGCCTCCAAAGAAAATTTTCGCTACTAAACGTTTGGTCGTGACATCAAAATGACGAGTGACTCCAAATAAAATAACTTCAATATTGAGACCATATACAATTTCGTGCTAGATTGCACATGTATTTAATTGCCATATACATTGCACCAAATGTTTGTTACCGGTTCATACTTTAAATTCGATGGCAAATATTTGGTGACGTCACGACCAAATGTTTGGTAGCGAAAATTTGTTTGGAGGCTGACTTTGTTTTAAGCCTTACTCAAGTTGCAATTGTTCACTTGAGATTTGATTTTGAAATATGCTCATCAAGTGCGCTGTCGAAGCAATTGGGCCAGACTCAGAACTCGGTGGTGAGGAGCATATTAGGGCTAGTATCTAGCTCAAGGACACATCGCCTACCGAATACGAACGTACGAAGCTCAGTGCCAGATGATTAACAGTCGAGGACTTCCACCGCTAGGCCACGCATGTCCCATATAATCGACGGACTAATGCCTCTTAACTTTCTTTTATAGCAAGTTAAGAATTCGATGTAATAAATCTTAAGACGACTAAAAGTGGACAAAATAAGTATCAACAACCGAGATTTTTTTGTTTAAATTCGATAACTCGAATACGACTGATTAGATAACTATTAGATGACTTTTTGGTGTGTCTGAACGGGGTATAACTTACAAGATAATCTGGATAACCACAACACAGATGGATGTACCTAGAGACATCTGGACCGACATCTTGGAAACATTTCACAGCGTTATCCATGCCATATTGTAACGCTTTGTCTGGTTCGCGTGCAAAGAGTGGCTCATCTAGTTGAATATGCTTGCAACCTAATGCAAAAAGAAACCGGGAGAAGGCATGTGTGCCAATTCATCATTACAAATGTGACAAAACTGAGATATAGCCATAGGCGGTCCAACGTTTGCGTTTCACAAACTCGATATCGCTTTGTCTTTTCCTGCGCTGAAAACAATCGAACCTTTAGCCACGCATCCCTTATTTTTACTTCAGAATATCTGTGGAATGATGAGCTATGTGCCATCTTGTTACGGTTTGAATACCTGACAACTTACATGATTTTGACTTCTTGATGATACTATGAAAATTTGCAAAAAATAATCAAATTACCAAGAACCGGCAGTTTCCCCAGAGAGTTAGGGGTCGCTTTAAAGCTCAACCAGCGGTTGTCTGCCGGTTCTGGGCGGTTCAACCGGAATAAACAATAGCCAACCGCCAAGATCCGGCAGACAACTGCCGGTTGAGTTTTGAAGCTGTCTTTACATTGTGAGGCGGAATTTGTTTTCACCGCGGTAATCGGGACAAAGGTCTCGGATTGTAAACAAATACCCCGGCATAAGTCCGCTTGCGGCTATTATCAGTACGGGTAAACTTTCAGATTTGTATGCTCATAAAATTCGGCATTTGTACATCAGGAAACAATAATTTATTTTATAATTCATATCTTGCACTTGTTTTGTGCTTGTTTGATCTTAAAGACTGTTTGTTTGAGATTAACCATGATAATATTTCTTACCGTTAGATTAACATCTTAATCAAAATCATAATATTTATCAATTAATCAATAGCAATTATTATATTTGTTAAAATGATCTTGCACAGAATATTATTTGATAAACCAAGTAACACGTTTTGAAAATAGTTCAACATGTTCCATTGAAAGATGATAAATTTATGTTAGAAATGTTTACTGTACCAGCAATTGCGTTTGCGATGATTGTTGGGGCACAATGTTTCCTGATGTATTCCCAAAGATGGAAAGCATTCCAAATTCAGAAATTAACCCTGATTAAACATGCAATCAAAAACAAATGTGCATAATCTGATTTCTTGAAATGTGGTTCATTCTTTCAAAAGGTAACTCGTCAATATAATCAAAATGTTTTTGTAAGCGATATTATATACAAAGCACTTTGTACCAGAAATCTTCGTGAAAATCGCATGAGACCGGGCCTGACTCCTTGAATATAATAAGCTTTGAATCCGATTCAAATGGAAATGTTGCCATTTCTGCAATGTCCAAGGTGCTCTCAGTTAGAATTTTTTTTACAATAACAGTATTTTGACATAAGTATAAATATCATCAGCATCATCATCAGCACTTATCTATCTACTGCTGAATGTACCAATTGGTACTCCCCCCAAAAAAATTCCAACAGCTTTGAAAAACTCCTCATTTTTGGCAAATATGGGTAATTTCTGCTAAAATTTGCCAAAAATATTTTCCAGCGCGCGAAGCGCGCAAAAAATTTTGCGTTTTTTTGCAGTAATATTTGCTTATTTAAGCTAAAAGTACAGAAAACTTAAGGGCGCGCGGAGCGCGCAAAAAATTAGGCAAAAATTGGCTAATTTCAGTAGTATGTCCCCTGTTGTTGATCCAATTATTTTTCATGTAGTGGCGGTTTGGCGCCCCCCTAGAGGTGGCGCCCGGGGCAACTTCCCCCCCCCCTTGCCCCCCACCCCTAGCTACGCGCCTGTCTGCCTCTGCTCCGTTTCCCTCCATTGGTTTCCACATTGTGAGGGCCACACTCTAGCTGTGATCTTCTCTTCGTGATACATGACCAGATGACCTGCCCATGTTCACTTTTATCTTTTTACCATGTTCACAGTTTCAAGTATGTAATGAGTATTTGTTTGCTTCCTGACCCACTTATTGGTTTTTCTATCTTTGTAGGTGATATTCAGCGTGTTCCTTTCCATATTGTGTTGTGGTGCTGCGAGTTTTTTCTCGATTTTTGTGCTCATTGTCCAGGTTTCCGCTGCAAATGTCATAGTAGGGAGAATTGGTCGAAAATCTTTTTTTCCAAACATATTGGTAGATTCCCTTTCATGATTGAGCTATGTCTCCCAAATGCTTGCCATCCTGCATTTATCCTTCTTCTAATCTCATTATCAAGGTTTATGTCTACAAGGCTGACTCGTTGTTCAAGGTGTATGTATTCCTCCACTTGATCTAGAGCTATGTTGTTGACTGTGACTGTATGTGTGGTAGCTGAGGGTCCTGCCATCACTTTCATGTTCATCCTTAGATCGCTTTTTAAGCTAGCTATGTTCAGGTCCTGGATCATAGCTTCAACTTCTTTGAGGTTACTTGCAATGATCACAATGTCATCAGCCAAACGCAAGTGGTTGAGCATGGTGCCGTTGATGTTGATACCCCTATCATCCCAATTGATCTCTCTGAATATGCTTTCCAGTCTAAATATAAGCACCCGAAATAAGTAAATTATATCGCACCTGATTTAAGTGATCTAACTTAGATTTTAAGGTCTCTGAACCAATCGTGAAAATTCAAATGTTGTACTAAACCTAACATAAAAACAAAACAAAACAAAACAAAACATTTTACAACATAAAATAGAAAGATTCATTTCGCACACATTTTTGCCGTCAACTTGAAACTTTTATGCTTCTATATACTTTCATAGAAAAATGAGATACCTGCTTCGACGAGCGCCAAAATGTGAGCATTAATAACGGCAGCTAAATCGGAACATAACTCCACTTCGTCTGAATAGTATTTATCTGAAAAATCAAACAAACAAACAAACAAATGTCATAATAATACCTTAATATAGACACTTCAGGTGTTTTTTTAATGGTCTGTAAATGAAAACAGGTGATCTTAGAAACCCAAAACCGTTTGAAATTTTCAAATCCGACCTTCCATTGTAAAGTTATGAAGGTTTTTGTATCGCTATTTTTATTAAATTTGGAGAACGCAGGTCAACGGTCAAATCTTTTACTTTCTTTATTTTAGCCTTCAAAGGTCACGGCACCAATCATGAACCCACCGCCATCAATATTTCCATTATCTGTAGAGAAATTTCACACAAACGAATCTATAAATTGCACCCGCACCTGCAAGTTCCATTAGCTCTGCATGATTACCGCTGATCAATGAAATCTGACTGGATTGAAATAGGTTTAATATCATGCATGGCTAATTTTTGAAAAGAGCGCTAAATGGGGGGGGGGGGGGAATATAAATCCAATCCGCCCATTTACTTCGAATTAAAATGAAAATGTACCAAATATTTTATTTAGGTCACTACTTATAAACCAGTGTTTGTTAATACTAAATACATTGAAGTTGGATAATTACCCCCATTGTACATTTTTATTTCGACTTTTATGTTGGGAACTATTTTTTCTCCCGTTCAACGTTAATGATGATCCTGGCGGCAGGTCACGTGCAATAAAACATAAGACTTTTTTCCTACATACTAGTGGTTGTGCTCCGGCAAAATCTTCTTCCCGATAACATATTTTTGCTTGATAGGGGTAAATCATATTGCGAGTAAATCAGAAAAACTCTAGAAAAAGTGTATAGAAACACTCTATTTAAGCGTCAAAGCAAAACATCCAAGCCCGGTTTAAGTCACGCCTGCTTGAATGTGAGCTAATGTGTTATGTGTAAGTGGGTCAGTGGTGTGTAATATCAACGTTCACCGCCCAGATACTGGGTAAGTGAAGTACTGTATCTATTAACTTAATATATTTTGTCGTATAGCGCATACACCAAAACAAGAAACATGGTACACAATGGGGAGCTCTACTTGATAAACCGTGAAGTACAACGAAAGCAACCGATTAACGCAATTGAACCAATATGACGATACAGGGAAATAAATTGGTCCGTATTTTTCGAATCATAACAAAGTACCCTCTTGTTGAATATTCAATTAACCTATGTTCAAGTTATATCCCTGTCCATATATTAGGGAGCTCGTATAGTCTAGTGGAAAAGTGCAAAACTCCGAATCAGCGCGGCAAGCTGGATAATGTACTTGGGCAAGATGTTTAATCTCCATTGCTTCGTCGATCCGAGTGTTATTTGGTAGCTGATATGGGGAACTGTAATACTAGGATGACAGACAGATTTTCAATACAGTTTACAATTTTATGACTTACTTGCAGTTGACCCCATAATTGTCATCGGCCCTGGCACTGTCATTTTCACGGGTTTGCTGGATTTAGCCTGTGTAAAAAACCCAAAAATACGAAGAAACGATTATGTGAGCAATAGAAATCGCAATTTGTTAAAAACACAAAAGCAGGGAAGAACGATTACTGTAATAAAGCACAAGTCCTTTGATCTCATGTAAGGATCTTTAATATTACGAGGGAAAAATGATCTGAGTGTCAAGAGGCACAACAGGAGGAAGGAAGCAAAGAAGGAAGATTTGATCTTCTTGTCCGGTCTTCTGAATGTCACGAAGATGGTACAGAAGAAAGAGGGGCGAAATAATGATAGAATTGATCTATGAATGTTTATTCGGCAAAAAGGGCTGTTTAAAAAAGTCGAGGGGCTGCAACACCCCCCTCTTTGGAGGACGAGAGTTAAAGTAAAAATATGGAGAAATGGTCAAATTTCGTTTTTGACATAAAAAGTATATCCATGCATAAGTGTTTAACCATTCCTCGAGTTTCGAAAGTCAATTATGTCGGGAATTGCAATTAATCACGGTTAATTGATCCAAAGATTCTTGATTGATCACATTTTGATATCATATGCAGTAGTAATTATTATTTTTATTACCAGATTTTCAGTGGACAAGTATTTTGATCTCTTAATGGAGAATGGATAGAGGAAGTATGACATATTTTATATCATTTGATAGCTGGGATTTAAGAGAATTGAAATATGCCATTAACTCAACGTATTGTAAGCTATTGATATATTCATTTTAGATCTTGAGAAACAGTTTGTTGGGCATATGCTGTTCTGAAATATGTCTTTTAAAATAGCTCTAATGGCATAAAATGAATTTCGACGGTGAGCATGGGGAAGCCGCATGTTAAGTTAAAAATCTTGATCAATCAATCAATCGATCAAATAATCAATCAACACTGTACTTGCATGACATGTATACACAGGAAGGAGTCTATTCGTAAAGGGGACCAACGGCTTAACGTGACTTCCGAACCACGGAGCAAAAAAAGTTTCTTGCCCAAGGAAACAAGGAGACAAAAACCGCCCCTGGGCTCAAAACCACAATCTCTGTATTACAAGACCCTCAGATATATAACACTGAAGCAGTAAACAAATACAAACAATTTCTAGTAATACTGTACTTGTTTGTCTACTTTTTCAACAACTTGTTATGCTTCAAGATTTTGCATTAAACATTCCGATTTGCCATCTTCATTTACGAACTTAATGGTCAATTATAAATGAACGGTTGTAAAAAGATATTTTTCAAGACTTGGGCCATGTCTCACGGCCGCACGAAGCATTCATTAATATGGCATACCTGGGCATTCTTCCATTCTTCGCCGATCCATGTCACGTCTTTAGGGATTTCTGTCATGATTGAAATACGCAATATGTAAAAAGTGCTAGTAATAATTATAATTGAATTGAGAATACGTGCAGGTTAGAGTACGTAAATTGATTACACATCAATGTTGTGTAATCCATTGAAGGGTTTAAGTCAGAAGGAGAAAGAAACAGTCGTGGACAAGCCACTTTGAAGCAATATTTTAATAATGGACTGTATCTTAAAAACCAATGATCAAAACTTGATCAAAAATGCAGGGATGGTTTAAAACCTATCCCACATTATGCCTTTGTCAACTTAAGTTGATAGAGGTACAATTGCTGAGTAAAAAATGATTTTGAACTTGGGTTTTGAGTTTTTTGAACCACCCTGTAGTAAATAGAAGGTACTTTTCCAAGTGATGGATTTTTTCTTGTTATCGCCCTGTCAACCCTTTGTTTTCAGAAATGGATTTTGCTCTGTATTTCAGCAACGGATAATTAAATTCAAATAAAAGTTTATATTTCTAGAACCGGACTTGAATACAGAACATGATGTTTAGGTCATTTTTGAACTAAATGTGTAATTTTGGACCTACGGTCCAAAAATCATGTTTTTGGACCCACAATTTTACGTTTGGTTTGGTAAAAGTTTGAACCATTTAATTTTTTTAAAATCTAGAAAGCAATATTAAGGAACGCATTTCTCAATTTTTTGATTTTTATCCAAGTTATTTTTTGAAATATTGCCAAAAATAAGTCAAAAAGTGTCATATTTTGCCAACAATGGTGTCAGGAGTGGGATTTTTTAACATTTTTGGACCAATTTTTGACAATATCTCAACAACTAAGAAAAAAAGTGCGTTCCTAGATACTAATGAGAATATATTTTGGTAAATTTATATGCACTCTGAAAGAAGATATTAACTTATGAAATTCGTCTATACAGAGGGTCAATGGAGTTGAGCGTATCCCTACCTGATATGAGTAGGGATACGTTTAGGATCTATGCACCCGGTTAAATAAGAACGGGAATGTTTAACAAAACACTATAGACTCAAGGGTTGACGTAGAACCAAGCAAAACTATTTATTTATTTCTGGCCTGTCCGGCCTTCTTTCAAAGCTATTTCACAAAAATTCTTTTAAATAAAGTTAAATACTCTCTTTCCTTTAATGGCTTTATTAAGCCCAATTTTTTCAAACTTTGTAAAAGAGCGCAAAATATTTTCATAAATATTTTCTAAAGTGTAAAATTAATTGAGATGTGACATAAGTAACAAGTGAATTTCACCCAACCAAATTGATGCCAATCGA
>JXSR01S000918.1:11195-30855 GCA_000969725.1 Ophiothrix spiculata | reverse complement strand
AACAATAAATTTTGCACGTGAAGTTACATTTTCGACCATAACTTTTGAACGGAAGCTCCGATTGTTGTCAAACAAAAAGCAAAAGAAAGGTAGTTTTGTCCTTTATTTCAATTTGCAATTTTCATTTTTAGCCCTTAAAAGGGCATATTCCCCTTTAAAACTGTAATATCTTGGTGCCATGCCAATATAAAGAAAATGAAAGAGTTGACCTTTAACATTTGTTCTCCAATATAGCGCTACCAAACTGCATAAGAATCGTAATATCTCCGCATCGGAAGGTCCGATTTCAAAAATTCAAAAAGATTTTTAAAAGTTGAAAGTCCCTTCTTTCACCATATAAAGAAATATTGTTCGTTTTCAGTTGGATAATTTTTGACATGAAGTGGCTACTAAAATTGTACTTCTTCAGTTTTTGCTTTTATTGGATTATTGTCACATGATAACGTTCTTTTTTCAGACATCAATGAATGTGCTGGCGGCCCATGTGTGAATGGACAATGTACGGATTTGATCAATGGATTCACATGTCAGTGTCAATCAGGCTGGACAGGAACGCTCTGTGACATCGGTGAGAATTTATAGATACACCTTTAGAAATTAGCCTCATATACCCATGTATTTTTTGGGACTGGGTTTTACTCCTCGCAAAGCATGGGGAGAAACATCACATGAGATTCAAGATAAAATAGTATGGTTACCAGAATTTATTAAGTCACAAAATATAAAGGCTTCTATTTAGAGTTGTGTAAGGTAAAAGGCATCCCTTAAAATATCAAGCTTTTCAAAACACTTAAAACAAAATTTTCACACTCAATTTTTTTTTGTTCGTGTACTGTCATCATCTAACATAACAAGTAAACATTCTACATATAAAAAATTGGAATTTTGTCAAATGATCCATAAATTATGCACCATAAATAGAATAATTTGCCATTTTATTTTCCTAAGATATTAATGAGTGTGCTTCCAACCCATGTCAGAATGGCGGTGTCTGTCTTGATCAAGTCAACTTCCACAACTGTGAATGTACTACTGGTTATTCTGGAACCAATTGTCAGACTAGTAAGTAGGATGTTGTTTTTATATATTATTATAAGTATGTAATTCATATAGTATAGCAAGTGCAAAGTTTCTTCAGGTTACACTTTTTAAAATATTTAATGGGTACTGTAACCCTCACCCCCCCCCCGCCCCCCGGCACAACCAAAAAAGATTTTAACAATTCTGACAATCATTTTTCACGCAAGAAAATGTAAAACAGAGCAATCAAAAGTTGTATGTTAATTTTTTTTGTCCACCTTATTTGGCATGAAAATCAAACAATTTTGAAACAATCCTAAAAAGTAAAAATGCCGCAACATGCGAGTGGGTGTTTAAAACTAAAATTCCCATTCCTAGGTCAGTTTTAAAAAAAAATGTTATTTTTAGCTTGATTGGAAGCCCAAATGGCCAAACAATTTGTTTTTCGTGATTTTTGGTCAAAAACCAACATCACCATCATGTTCCTTGTGAAAATTCCTTTCTGGAAATGTATACTTTTATTAACTTTAAGCACTTTGTTAGAAATGTATGGTACAAAATAAACTTGCATAAACGTAACATTGAGTAAGGTACTTACACCCCTTAAGTGTTTCAGGTCATTCTTACACGAAAAAAGAATTTTAAAAATGTATATGTCTACTATTCAGGTTTGTCCACATCATTAGACATTCAGTTTGAATATCTCCTCGTGCTATTACCATACACATATGGAGCTACCGTGTCTGATAGCTCAGTACACTTACACTCAATTGCACATCATAACTTGGCCAAATATTTACACCGATTTTTTTTTTAATATTTATTTTTAAAGAAGTCACCGTTGACATTTACCTCATTATCCAGATCAGATATGTTTCATGCAATGAATTAGTGATACGCACCGGTCATGCAGAAACAAATACCTGTTGTCCCGGTTTGAAACTTAAGTGTTCAATGTCTACGGTATACTAAAATCTACATTGTATATATATAGCAAGAAATCATCCAGACTTAGTAAAAGGAAAAACGTTTATCTAAATATCACAAAACCATGAAATCAGAAAAAAAATCGTAAAATCGTGCAAATGAATCTAGCTAAATTTTCTGTCAAAGTTGCAAGCTAAGCGGTAGTTATTTTTTTTTTCCATTTCAGTGTTCAAAATCATGAAAAATTAACACTTGGTTCACGAGGTGAAATGTGCACAAATCTTTTTTCTTTTCTTCGTGGGAACCAAAACTTGGAAAAATGCCTGGACCAGGACATTTCGATAGCATTGGGTCTCGTTAGCTCAATTAACGTAGAACGTCCGGATGGCAATCGAGGTCTCAGGTGCAAATCCTGGTCTTGCGTTTCTTTAAATGTTGGCGTGTTTATAATGAATAATATAATTATAATAATAATAAACGTGTGTTAATATTAATTCAAAATTGCTTTAACATTTTGGCTTTTTGATTTGGGGTGGCAATTTATGTGATATGATTTAATTGACTTTTTTTGATTATTGTGATTTGTTGTTGGTGACAAAATGAATATAAAAGTACCAAGGTACCCATGTGTGGTTCTTGATACGAAAATAAAAGTAACATAAGTTACAATAATAATAATAAATCAGCAAGATCGCGTTAATTCAAAAATGTTCAATGTTCAGTGGAGTCAATGTAATAGGTAACAAAACAAACAAACAAAAACCTATCAAATTTTGAACCTATTATTTTATGTGCTCAAACTGGGATTATTTCTTGAACTATTGCTAATAGGCTTACTGCATATATATATATTGGTACCAAATAACAATAATTATGATAAAACATACGTTTCATCGTCAAGTTCTTATTCTCAGGTTTTAGATCCTGAACTAGTTTTGGTTCTAATCAGGTCAATATTTACCAATATGCACCCTCTGTAGCATTCTTATTATGTCAGCTACATGTACATGATGAATTAAACCAACTAACATATTGGGCTAATTCAGCTATCTATTGTAAAAGTTATTTTAACCCAAAGGTCATCTTCTGTGTGAAATTCAACATGGCGTCCAAAAGATCCAATTCTAAAAATGGTATTTTACCAATCAATTTTAATATATTTTCTTGTAATATCTCAATGAAGAGCTTGTTTCCAAAAGGGCCTAAATCCACTTTTGGTCAAAATTAAGTTCATAGTGTAGTACTAAAGTAGTAGTTTAATGGAACCAAGCCATTTTTCCCAAAAGCTGCTTTCATTGAGTCGACCAGTACACAAAAATCTGTGTTTGTTTCCAAAATGGCCTAAATCCACAACAGTTTGTTCTCAAAAGGGTCTAATTCCATTTTAGGGTGTAAATAAAGCTCTCAATACAAAATAAGCAATAAAGTTTTGATTCCCATAAGTGATGTCACTGTAGTGAGAGGAAATATCCCTAACCTGAAAAGCAGTAACAACTCAAAAATAAATTAAATATGACAAGTAATTATCCTTTTGCTGATTTTCAATTGGATATAGGCCCTTTGGAAAATAAACTCCAAATGAGGAGATCATTCTCAAAAAGATCATAAATTAACTTTGGGTAAAAATGTGGTTGTAAGTGTAGTACTATAGTAGATGTTTCATGCAACCAAACAATTTTCCCCAGAAATTGCTTTCATTGAGCTTACCAGTTCACACAAATCTCAGAGTGTTTCCAAAAGGGCCACAAGGACTTGAATCAAGTCTAGTCTTTTTATCTAAAACTTGGGCAAAAACGAGGAAAGATCAAACATGCACTTTTGAACGGTTTTAAAGTTTTAAAGTTTTAAACTCATGATTTTTTAAACATGTTCCTTACAAGTAACATGTCTGAAAATGAGCCCTAAGGTTAAAATCACAAAATAACATGTAAATATATATTTTTTACTCACATCAGCATCATCCTTGGCACAAAAAATATGTAAATTCCTATATAATTCCATTGGCAAGATGGCGTGTCTGTCCTGTTGTCTTGTTATCCAATGTCTGTAGAACTTGGTGGGAACAAGATAGACCAATATAGAAACCTTTTATACAAATGAAACCAATATATAGTCATGGTGATGCTAGTAATACAGTACACAGACCTAAGCCCCATCAAGCCTGATTCAGGCTGGAAAAAGACCTGGTTATTCCATGTTAACTTGCTGAAAATGAAACAAAAAGTATATGAATGGTTAATATGGAGTAACATGGGAACTCTTAACATGGGAACTCTTTTCAATTCAAATAATTTTGACTATAGCTTAGTCGAATTTTTTGGCAAATTTCCACAACGGAAAATTCGAATGTAAACTAACACACCTTGACCGTCATTGTCAATGTCTTTCCGGATGTTTAATGGTACCATGAATGATCAAAAACATACATAGTTCCATTATCAAACATTGATATTTAACCTGTCAAAATTTTAATGAAATCGGATTATTCGAAGTGCTTAAAATTATGAGGTTTCGTCAAAAAGGCGTTAACTTTTTCGAAGTATATAGTCTGTTGATGCAATTTTGACCTTGAACATGGGTGTGAAATCATTAGTAAAGGTCCATGTATAAACTACAATCAGGGAAACAAGTCTTGGCACAATTACTTGTGCGTGTTATTGATGTTGTACGCTTTCCCTGTCCCCCACTCAATGTTGATTCGAACACAAGGAGCATCTTAACATCCAACATTGAAACAGGGATGATAAAGGGGGTGGTCAGAAGAGAAGAGTTCTTTATTGCCTTTAACTTTACCCATCTCTTACTGTAATTTCCAGTGTTTTAAACGGATGAATGCACCTGAAAAGACTCAAAAGTTCCAACGAATTGTTTCCCTGATTGTAGAGATACTATATCATATATACGCCAACAATTGTGATGATCGAAAATGTATAAGTAGGCCAAAACTTGCAGTAACCTTGATGTTCAGCCAAGCGAGACGTAAAAAGGGACCGTATCCTTAAGTTCAATATTATTAAAAACCTAAGGAATAATATGCCTTTCCCAAAAACACAACACAAGCGGGGCTGGAAGTCACAACCTAAGGATTACGAGACGGTCGTCTTATCAACTCGGCTATAATAAATTCCTATATGTCGATAATTCTATTATTGATAACCGAAATCATATACTTTTTCACATATTCTCCACTTAAATATCTATTATTCATGGAAAATTAAAAGTACCGGTAGATATCCATTTTATATTTTTACAATATTCATAAAGTCTAAAAGGATTGGATCTCAAGACATGGAACATGAACTTAAATACTTTTTGTGCTCATTGGTCAATGAAAAGGGTCCATTTTTACAGTATGTTTTTAAAGAATTTCGTGACTCAGATACAAACTTTTGAAGTTTCCTGGTAGATACTTTTTCTTTACTTTTATTGACTCCCGGGGCACTCGACATGTGAATGGCTACGCACTCGCGTCCATTAAAAGCGTCGAAAATGGTCTAATTTTCACCACTGTGCGGCGTCGACGTCTTTTGCAAAAAGGGTATGTTTTTTTGACGATAATGAGACGTTTGGGTCGTGAAACTAGAATTATTAGTGTTGATTTAACCATTTTACTGGTTTTTGGTTAACTTTTGCCCAATTCAGATTTTTTAATGTAAAATAATTGTCATGCCTGGTTTATACAAACATCGGCAAAGACTATTTGGCACACTTAATCAAATCATACCTTAGGATAGGTTTTTTCTGAATAACGCCATTTTAGGGTTACGAAATTTGTTAGTGTGCGATACGCTTTAAGGAGTCAATTTTGGAGGTGTGCGGACACGAGTGCGTAGCACTTAAGTGTGAGCGTGACCCCCCTCCCCCCAGGATTGACTCAAAAAGTAAGTGATATGATAACACAACGATTAAAAAGTATTATAACAATGAATAGCTGAGAAGAAAATAAACTGAATTTTGCTGAGCCAGTGTCCATACTTACTATTTTCTTTTCTCCGTTCCTCCAGGCATTACAACACCAGTCGCTACATCAACGGTCACAACACCAAATACACCAATGTTATGTAGTCCAGGTTCAATTGGGATTTCTATTTATATTCTCATTATCACAATATTAATTTCATTTTTCTCTATCCTCATCATGATTTTCCTACTTTGCATTATTCTTCACATGCGCGAGAAAATCAAAGAACTCAAAAGAGATCGAGA
The DNA here is from genome assembly GCA_000969725.1 of Ophiothrix spiculata. Classification (NCBI taxonomy): domain Eukaryota; kingdom Metazoa; phylum Echinodermata; class Ophiuroidea; order Amphilepidida; family Ophiotrichidae; genus Ophiothrix; species Ophiothrix spiculata. The sequence goes on along the minus strand of JXSR01S000918.1, from coordinate 24,702 downwards.
ACCTACATTGGAACTTGAAGTAAAGGTTAATGCAGAAGTACAGGGTGATCAGTTGCCTATAAACAGTAATGAACATTACACAGAACTTGACACTGACGGAGTTGAAAACCACGAATATACGAAGTTGCATTCACAAAAACTGACTGAGACCGACACGGTTGATCGGATGTCGTAACCAACGAGGTTTAAACAAGGGTGTGAATATAAAGGCATAAATACGCTCCCTATTTCCTTATGACTGAAGGTGTTTGCCTTATATTTTACTTATACTTAAAATAACCAATTTTCTTTGGGTGTGAAAGGTTAGTGCCCAATCAGTGACTGCTGGTCCAAATAAAATGGGTTTTTATTTATATCAAATGTAAATTAATGCTTTTACTCACCTGCTGCTCGATATAGGGAATAATTTTTATTTATGAGGTTTTCATTTGGTTTTCCTCACTGGGACGCCCTCACTCTTTAAGTGAGAAAATGAGGTGAGGTTTTCAAAAATCATTCTCTTTCTAATTTTTTATATTAAGTAAGTGAGGAAAGGGGTGATATTTCAAAAATCATTGTCCAATTGTTTTTAAAAGAATATAATTTTATCAAATTAAGTAAGTGAGGTTTCAAAAATCATTCTCGTAGATTTTGAAAAAATGCATTTCTTATGAAATATGTGTTCCTGGTATATAGTAGTGAGGAAATCATTCTCTGAACTTTAACAAATTCTATTTCTGCATCACATCAAGTAAGTGACTTATATAAATATTTAGGCAATAATTTTTAAAAACTTAATCTCATTTCTTCACTTACATAATTTCATTACAAACATATTATCGTCGCTGATTTAGCATACTATCGTATCTGCAAAAATGCCGTTTTGAGAATTTCGAAATTGAAATTTTGGCAAACTGTAAAAATTTATTGACAAAAATGGGAATACTCTCTTTCTTGTTCGTCACAATAACTAACATCATTGATATCTTAAGAATATTTTTGCTGGTTTACAAAAAATAAAATTGTGCACAAATTCATTGTAATCGGACAGTTAAAAACACCCCTGGGGATACGTTAGCTTACCAAACCATTTTATAAAATATTATGATTCGACATACTAACGTATGAGCTATCGTATCACATAACATGTAAATTATAGTCGTGACATGATGTAATTTAACATACTATCGTACGATACAGGAAGCTGCAGGATATTTTGACATACTATCGTATGTCTATTGTCTCGGACGCAATTTTTGTAGCATATTATGATGTCGTCAACAATTTCAGAGAATGATTTTTGGAAACATCAATTAATTTCCTTACCTACTATATACATACAAAATTGAATTGATTATTTGTAAGGAAATGAGGCGAGGTTTCAAAAGTAATTTTCTGAAATTTGAAAAATTCCATTTCTTATGCATTATATTAAGCCTAAGGTGAATTAGGTATTTAAGAACACCGTTAATGCACAAGGGTGATCCCATATATATGACCCATATGTACCGGTCATTTTTGATGAAAATATTCGATGAAGTTCCGTTAATTAGAACATTTAATGATTTGGTGGCCAATTTTGCCAAAATTTCGATTTTCGTCATAATTATGTAACGCCTTAAGTTCATAAGGGGTTCCGTTCAAAAAAAAATTAGGGAGTGGGTGTTGCAACAACTCCACCTGGTTACACATGTAACTTGCAGTATGAACCAGTTATATCAATTATAATATTTTCTAATTTGTAAACTGGGTGACTCCGCCCACACTTAGCATTTTTGGAGGCATCCATGTCTCCATACGCTAGTGTGTGTCGTATTAAATTATGCACAGATGTATATTACAATTTACACAGTGTATTTTTTTCTTTTTGACTTAAGCGTATTTTCTTGTGTATGATGAGATGAAATATTCTTATTTATCTTAAAACTTTAGTCAATTCAATATAATTCATAGGGCGGACATATACTAATTCATGTCAAATTTTCATCAGTAACGAAAATATCCCGCCAAGAAAATTCCATTTCTTATATTTTATATTTAGTAAGTGAGGAAATGAGTTATGGTATCTTGTCCGTAAATGGTAAAAATTTCATGTCAAACAAAGCGAATTCCACTTTGTCCACGACCGGGAAAACTTTATTGTTCACTAGAATCATAATTAGGTCTACAATCAGCATGGTTTTTTATTTCTTTATGACGTTGATGCTTATCATCATCGTATTAACCCTAAAAGAGCCGGGGGCGCCCCTCCGAAATTATAATTATACCTCCGCCGGTTGTTATTTTTTCGCGCTGAAACTTCTTGACTTTTTTTCTTAAAGCATTGCACTTATTTTAAGACCATTTTTTTGTAAATCGCACCTAGGGTTAGGGCGTTCCGTAATGGAACGCTGGGTCAAACGAAAAACTGACCCAAACTGATTTTCAATGCAAATTACATACAAATCGTGTTTTTTGTTATTAGGATACACTTCCACTATGTTTTATTTGATTTATTTGGAGTAAGAACATGCCTAAGTATACTTTGACACAAATGATTGATGAATATGCAACTTTTGGTCGAACAAATAGCAAAAAACCATGATTTTTGCGATTTTTGGTGATGTTTGCGTTTTTCGAAGTCATTGCAGGGGGCAAGATTCAAAATTGGTCAAATTTAGTTTTAAACCGTTCTAACATGTTCCTCTTATCATAAGGAAGCAGGAAAAGTATACTTTGACCCATATCAGATGAAGATTTTTTGAGATGTAACCGAAAGCATGAAAGGTGATTACAGGGGTCACATGTTTGGCCCATAATGGGAGTCAAAAGGGTCGGATCTTGTTCAAAATGGTCTCAAATTGTTCGTCTTGCAAAACTGTCTACATAAAGTAATATTTTCCAACGTATTCGATCAATCGTTTCTATGGTATCAAGAAAGAAACATTATTTCCAATAAGTGCATATACATGAAATAACAAAAACTTTATATCGACCTGTAACCATTGCAACGGTCGATCGTAGACGTTTGAAAATATTACTTTGTACAGACACTTTTGCAATACGAACAATTTGAGACCATTCTTAATAAAATCAAACACTTTTAAAGTTTTTTGAATTCCATAGACCAATCTCTTGACCCTTAATTTTACCTTTCATGTTTTCGGATATAACTCTTGAAGCATTCATCGGAGATGGGTCAAAGTATATATTTTCTGGTTCGTTATGATGAGAGGAACATGTAAGAATGGTTTTGAACAAGATTTGACCAATTTTTAAAATGTGCCCCTGTAATGACTGTTACCGCCCTCCTGCATGGTTCCGTGCAACAGAATGATTTTGTGTCCACCCTAGCGATGTTACCTATGGAAAATATGTTCAAATCGGCAAATGCAGTGCATGTATTTGGTCGTTTTCATTTATAACGTCGGCTTGTAAGACGGTTAGAGGAAGAAGTTCACAAGTCGCGAGAGAATATTTATTGCTTAACCTTTTTAGAACTGGTACCTACGCGACCGGCTAAGCTAACTCTGTAAATAGTCTATGGGACATATGCATTAGAAATGACTTTCCTAATGCACGTCATTTCCTAATCTACAAAGGCTATTTACAGAGTTAGAACAAAGTTTCACCCCGTTGGTACTGTTTTGAACAGGGATAAAGAAAATGCTTGAACAGGGAGATCTGCAGCAAACTTTAATCTAATCAGTAACGCAAAACCAATCTGCTAATTAAGACAGATATTATAACCAACGCTCACTGTGTGCACCCATGTAAACTTCCCCGCGGACAAACCTGATTTTGACTCTTTTTGCACAAATGGCAATACCTTCGCAATGTAAGCTTTGTTTGACGTGAAATTTCCACCATACAAGATACCGTAGTTTTAAAGTATATAAATAGTATTATCGACATTTGAAGTTACATGACATTGAACTTCAATAACGCTTTTTATTGGTCCACCCTGTATTACGTAATTAAGTTTTAAAAAAATGTCTGATATTTTTACAATTCAATTTCTAATATTTTATATTAAGTAAGTAAGTTTCATAATTATGTACTATATTAAAGTAAGTGAAGAAATGAGGTAATGTTTCAAAACAATTGTCTGAAATTCTTACAATTCCATATATCTATAGTGTTTCTAATTCAAAATATGCGTTACCCTCATCTGGAAAATTTCATAAAACAGCTTTATTGGGTCATGTTGCTTTGTCGCGCTACGCCAGAAAAACAACATTGGGGATCCATATGGACCTCCAGGCTCCCCTTTTGTGTATTTTAGTGTTATGTAAGAGAGGAAATTAGGTGAGTTTTTCAAAAAATCAATTTTTGAAATTATAAATATTCTATTTCGTATGTATTATATTAAAGTAAGCGAGGAAATGAGGTGAGGTTTCAAATATCATTTTGAAAAATCGAATTTTTTATGTATTGTTTTTTAATACAAGACATAAAACCTCACTCCATTTCCTTAATTACTTAAAAGCAATTAACGGAAATCGAGTGATGTATTCTAAAATCATTCTCTGAAATTTTGAAGAAAAAAATCATTTTCTTATGTATTATATTAAGTACATGAGGAAATGAGGTGAGGTTTTCAAAAAATCATTCTCAAAAAGTGGAAAATATATCCAAGGTATTATATTATGTAAATGATGAAATATGCTGAGGTTTTCTAAAATCATTCTCTGAAATTAAAAAAAAAAAAAAACATTTTCTTATGCATTATATTAAGTAAGTAAGAAAATGAGGCGAGGTTTTAAAAATGATTGTCTAATTTATGTTGAATTCCCTTTCTAATGTTCTATATTAAATACGTATTATATTAACAATTAAGTTACTAAGGGGGGTCCTAGAGGACCCACTAACAATTTTACATCGCCGCTACCGTTAATTGTCAAATTTAACGCAGCGGGTCCAACAGTGGCAAAAAAAAAAATCAAATCGATCCAGTCGTTTTCGTGCTAATTGGCATTAAAGTGATTTTTCGAGGGCGCTGTTCAAATTTGTACTGCCCATAAAATCCAAACCAAACAGATTTGTCCTAATTTCATTTTTGCCATGTAATTTTACTTGCAAAATGCAAATTTAAGCAAAATTTCATGAGGAAATTCCTTTAAGAACATGCTTTTTTTAATTTTGACGGGATTTTTTTTCACGCGACACGTGTCTGAAACGTTTTTCGTCCACCATTTTGAAACGGTTCATCCGATTTTCATTTGTTTCTGTATTTCTTGCTTTATCCTTGACAAGACCCTCAACGTAAAATTCATACCGGAAGGGTGTTTTTAAGGGGGTCGCCAGGAACCCCCCTCCCCTTGGGCACCAACAGTTGAGATATACCTTTGTCACTTACGTGTTTTATGAGTGAGGAAATGAGGCGAAGTTTTCATAAATCATTCTCGAAAGTTTGAAAAATATATCTCGGGTATTATAGCGAGACCAATATCTTTGAGAATCCTGCAAAAAAAATCCATCAATTCTATTTCATTATTATATTCATAATTGGATATTATGTATTATGTTTGATATTGCTGTCCGATTTTACTGTAAATAGGACAGTTCATAACATAATATTGAACATTATCATATTTTCGATACATGATAATGTCTGACGGTACTCATGATATTGACAAAGTTAGACGATTTACATCCGATATTTATTGGTCTCGCTATGAATTTTAAAATACTGAAATAATTGTGAAACTCGAGTCATAAATAAAAATGGGCTGAATCTATCCAATTTTGTATCAAAATCGGACACTTTTGAAATGTTAGACCACCATAGGCCCATCAACACTCCAGAACTATTCAAAAACTCAAAATGAAACAAGGTATATGGTGTGTCACATTGCATTTTTAACTGTGATAAACTGAAAGACCAGGCGGCGATGACATGTTTAAGTTTGGCTGATAAAAAGCCGTAAACACATTAAATGCGCAAATGTTCTCTCAGCACTTCGATAACTTCGATATCACACAACATTTAAGCAGCAAGCAGCTATACATGTGTGACTGCTATACCCAACACCACAGCTGAAATATGTCTCTCTCACATAGCAATAAAAAGGACCATATCGTTCACAACAATAAATTAATACTAGCATGACTACAAGGTATGCCAATAAAACGCAAGACTTTTAGTGATTTGTTTTCTTAGAGAATTAGAGTACATGTAATAAAAACAATTATCAAATATTATTGTACATGATCTCAGCTTTAAATAGCATTTTCTTTCGTAAAATTTGAGCATTTAATTCTGAAGTTATTACAAGTTCTGTGAAGCCCTTAAAAATTGGGTTGGTCCGATTTCTTGATCTCATTTCCATGATCAATAACCAAAGTAGGTGGCAATCAAAACATTAAATGACAAGTTACTTCATCTCCAGATGAAAACTTCTATCGCTTACTTGCATTTTTTGTTTGGTGTTATATCAAAAGCTCATTAAAAGTATCAAATCAAGCCAAAAATGATGTCACAATAACATTTACAATGGCCAGGAATAACGATTTAATTGTTTTCTATGCAAAATGTTACGTTCAAAGTTTCCCCAAACCGGAATGTTCGTTTCTGCATGATGTGGACCTTGATTGTAAAATTTATCATGATAAGCAATGTAATTTTCCCAAAACATTACAATTGCAGCTACTGCCTCCGAGTCTGGCATTTTATCTATTCATTTTTATTTTTAATGTTAATACGAAAGCCCTTGATTTTGTTTGGGTTTTTATTTTAGAGCTGACACTGTCTGAAGTGCCACAACTAAAACCAGCAAAGCTGAGACTGCTAAAACTCAATTACATATTTGCTTAATAATTGCTTATAACTCTTTCTTCAAATCGAACATCTGTTTTGTTTTCTATGAAAATAATTGACCAATAATATCTTTGAGACACAAATAATTGTAAAATTAGTTTATCGGGTTTACATTTATAGGGGCTAATGTCTTTGATGCATATCATCCTAGGTTAACATACTTCATCCGATGACAACAGATCGGACCAGATTGAAATTTGTGCTCCATTTTGAAAATGCTGTATATCCGAGCAGGAATATCCGAATTGGATGAAACAAAGGGCATAATGAAGGGGAGAAGCTCTATTTTAATATCATTAATGTTTTGATGAGAAAAATGGCCTGCTTATATTTTAAATATTTGTGTTTTTTTAAATCTTGCGTTTTTATTTACTACCCTGTAGTTCAAAATATTCACTGAACAATCCGGTGTAACGAGACTCAGTGTCTCCCATAACCCGGAGTCCGGGTCTAATTTAAGTACACAGAATAAGTCGCAATCAACATGATCAATGATTTATTGATCGCACATGTATATACAGTTATTACGTTCTGCAAAAATGTATAGTAGCTAGGACACTCAATCACACTTATGCCGTATTTCATTACACCGGCATTAGCATTTATGGCCCAATATATACTTAAAACCCTGTAAAATCGTCTATATCACAGGAATTTCTACTATGTCTACGTTCAACTTCACCGATCGACTTTCACGGACTAAGAATCACAGCGCAAACCACTAAAAACGCAGTATGTTTTTATACGACACACAAAAATAATGTAATTCTAGTTTTACTACAACCCTAATGTCTCATATTATCATTAAAAAATACACTTCTTGCAAAAGACGTCCACGCCCCCCAGTGATGAAAATAATACCTTTTTCGACGCTTTTTATGGACAACCTGACTCTACCATTTAGCTGATATGTTATCTGACCAAGTAGGGTATCTCTTAAAAAATTGTTTTGACAGCCATTCCAACATTAAGCAGTCTACGGGCAAGGTCACAAAAGGTCACTTTAGGTTACACTAAAACAACCTCGTTATCATGTTGAATGCTGTATTAATGGCTTACTTGGGCCAACATGGCCCAGTTTAGTTTAAGGTAGGGCAGTATAATTGCCATATCTCTGAACGAGGTATCGGTTGTCTCGAATGTTGAAACCAAGCGGAAATGAAAATATTTATATTGAAAATTTGATTGAGGTACAAGATTTCAACATCTAAATTAATGGAATGTTCCCATATTTAAGACAATGATCGGAATATCACCTCATTTACTCACTAAATTAAATATTTATGAATTTCCTTTTCAAATTTTCTGACAATGCTTTTTAAAACTTCATCTTATTTACTCAATAAATAATATAATATATAATAATAATAATAATAATAATAAAACATATTTAAAAAACGCCCAAAACAAATGTCACTGAGCGCTTTACAAAAATGTGAAACACAAGGCATGGCAAATTAAAAAAATATCCAAAAACCTTAAATCTACAGCACATAATATGAAAATGGTCCGTGACGCAACCTGAGAGACGCAAAGAGAAACAACGTCAGAGGATGCGCGTGAAACAACAGATTGTGTAACTATCTACCTACCTACCTACCTACCTACCCTACCTGCCTTCCTACCTACCTACCTACCTACTTTCCTACCAACCTTCCTAAATAACTAACTGACTGACTACTGTTCTAACTGACTGACTACTGTTCTAACTGACTGACTACTGTTATAAGGAAGTAGAAAATCTATTTTAATATTTTGCACATTTTATGCTTTCAGAGATCTCAAAAGTATAACAAAACAATGCAAAATAACAAAATAACAAGAAAATGATCTCATGTTTTCATTTGATTTTGTATCTATAACTTTTTTTTGATCAAACAAAATACAAAACTATGGCAAAACTTCGACATGGACAAATACTTAATTTTCTGTAGAACAACATTAACAATGCACTTGGACAATTATTATTTTCATTTTTTTCTATAATAAATCTATACCTTGACTGACTGGGCATATTTGAAGTAGAAATCGTGCTGCTGTAGTAGTAATGGTAAGCGAAATATTCTACAACACAAAAATGCAAACACCTCAATCTGTTTACCAAGCCTAGTATTCTAAATTGAAAACTCACTCACGAATATTGACTTGCGGAATTGATTTGATGTTATTACAAAACTATTCACCTTTGTAAAGGAAACAGGTGATCCGTTTGTAGGAAGCATATCTTCAAGTGCCCTTACTTTTTTTTTTGTATATTTTCTTATTGTATATAATTGTCGTCTGATTGAAGCCGTAATAATGACACATTTAACTGCTTATACCAGCTGAATTTTTGAAGAAAAACAGATGAGAAACAGTCAAAATTATGAGAATTCACCGTCTCCTTGTTTTCTAATTATGGTTGTTTAGTGCATCAAAATACAGATAACATTTTTTTTTATATTTGATATCTATTCACTTATACAGGTTGTAACAGAAAAAAATATACATTGTTATATACGCTGAACGGAAAAGGTTACAATTTGTATCACATTGTCGTTTATTTATATCAAAAGCCAATTTCTTTAGCTACAAAATGCACTTTGTTTCATCCAAATTGATGCTCTACAAGCAGAGTTATGGCAATTATACTGACCCTACCATCAAACCACCTGGGCCAGTCCATCATATTCATAGAACATAATGCCCCAAATCAGCCATACGATGTTCAACAAGATTACAAGCTGATTTTAGTGTTCCATCGAACAAAGGCAATATAGGAGCTCTAAATGATGACCTTATCCGTAGACTGTTGTATTCTTAATGTTGGACGGGACACCAAAACAATTTTTAAGAGATATCCTAGTTGGTGAGACAACATATCATCTAAATGGCAGAATCATCACACAAGCACTTTAAGACTAGCTAGATTTAAATACAGATATCGAGTCTTTGATGTAACTGTTCATGCTTACTCTGCAATATGAACAATATTTTAACCTATTAAAGAATAACTTTTATCTAAAATATCATGAAATTATTTATGAATTATTCTTATAATATGAAAATGATAAAGACATTAAATATTCTTGAACATAAATAAAAGTGTGCCTTTGTTAATTTTATCTCACTGCATTGTTTAATAATCTTCATTGATTTATGAAAAAACTATTTGCGCTGGAAAATGGTATAATCGGCCAAAGTAGTTTTTACCGGTCTTTACTAAAATGGTCATAACTTTTGAACCTGACCATTAAATAAGATCACTTAAGCTGTTTCTGGTAGCCAATTTAAGTGTGCAGATCTGTAAGAATTTAGCAACATTCAAAAAATGCGGAAAAAATGAAAAACATCGAATTTCTTGAAAATGTTTTTAGGAAGAGGGCTTAGTGAGTAAGTAATGAAAATGATGTTTAAAAAAATCAATATGTCTCGTTGCCATGGCAACATCGTAAACAAAGGAATACTAAAAATGGCAAGAAATGACATTTTATAAAATTTCGAAAATGTGATTTTTCTGCGAACCGTCACTTGAAGTGTTAAGCGGGAAACATTTTTGATAATTATTTTTTTTTTGTTTTGGCATATTTTGGTGTATAAAATTCACTCAAAGCCAACAGGATGCGCATTATAGAAAATCCCCAAATTAATTTTTGAAAATCCCCAAATTTGACACTTTTCAAATTGCGGATTTTATGTCAACTCTGAACCCTTGTATAACTCATGGTAGTGAAATATTTTTCATACCTATTGTGGAACATAAACATTGAGTCTTGGTCAACACAAATCTACTTTAAAATTACTGGGATATTATTTTCTGTAGGTGTACTACCTCTTCCAAGTTGTCTAATTTTGCAAATTGTCTCAAATTTAGCGTAAATACACTTCCCTGTGTTTTATACTTTAAAACATAGAATATCAGGTGCAGAGTGAAAAAAATGCAAAAAAATATAAAAAACAAATAATATTAATACAAAAAAAATAATAATTGTAATGCCAAATGGATTAATATTGCGCATGTGCAGAATTCATACAGCTAAAAATTCGCTTATTCCCATTTAACAATCGTGAAAACGCCTGTAAAAATGCAGGCTGTTGTGTATCGAATGAATAATAATTAATACTTAATACCCACGAAGGTGTAGAATGAATGTGTGATCAAAATTCTTTATAACACTTTCAGATCCAATCTGAATTGTAAAACATGTGACTTTAATTTCAATCTTAATTACACAACTGCAGTTTAGGTATTTTCTAACATTACATAAACAACAAGAAAGAAAACCTTCATTTATATAGAGATACATCTACTGAAAACAAGGAAGTTCCATTCATATTGGAATATCCAATCTAAAATAAATGTCAAACCCGGACAAAAAGGAAGAATTTCCTTCAAAATTTGTTAATGGCTATTTAGTATCAGGAGAGGTCAAATTATATTGCTCATTCATTAACTGGCAGTTTGCTGGGTGACGAGATGTCGATAGCAGTCATCCCAGTGTAATGAAATACAGCGTCCGTGTGACTGAAATGCCCTAGCTACTATTAAATTGTGTAGAACGTACTTGCACATGTGCGATCATCGATTGCGACTTATTCCGTGTAGTTCAATTAGACCCGGACTCCTGGTTATGGGGGACACTCAGTCTCATTACACCGGTACAAGCAACATGGACAAACATCACTAAATAACTTTCCCATTGAAACCAATGCTGTAGAGGACAGAACTTGGGCTCTACAGTAGACCTCAAGTTCTGTGGGCTTTTTCATACAGGCGTGACAATATATGGACATTTTTTAAGTTATATCAATTTGTAGCGCTTATTATTTTCTTTAATATAACCTTCAATTGAAAAAACATTTTCCGATAAAATTTTCCGCTACGGCCACGTAAACAACGTCCCCGCACGTTCCGGCTGGTACAGATGCCTCCTGCCCCCCCCCCCCCCCCCCCCATTTGACAATGTATAAAAAAGGTCCACAAAAATCCCCGTAAGGTCCTCAAAAAGAAACCACAAAATACGCGCTGAAAGGTCAATTTTTGATAAAATACTACACAAAACGCTTGTAAAACTACTGAAAACCTTCTTTTTGGCTGTTGTTTTTGCTTGTCACCTTTTGAAAACCCGTGACTGAAATTAGTTTAGGGTCCACCAAAACATACATTTTTCCTCCAAAAGGTCCACTGGAAAAGCTGCACCCGCTCGAAAAAAATCCTGGCTACGGGCCTGTTAAGGTAAAATATGTTCTTTTTGAATTGTTTTGTTTCAATATTGAACAATCTTGTGCAAAAGTCTTGACCCAGTAAGATACATTACTTTGGAAGTCTAAAGTACGATCCAGAGTAATATTATGTCATCATAACTTATACATATCTATGAACAGTGGTTAGTTCATAGGTTTAGCTGTAGGTCAAAACTGCTCACTGGGTAAAACTTCATCAAGGGGGAGGGTTGTTGTGGATCTTTCTCACTGAAACACTGAAAGCCAAAAGGGAGTCAAGGTTACTCCCAAAAGGGAATCCAGCAAGTTGACTCTATTTTAGTATTGACTCCATTTGGGGAGTCACTTATATCATGACTCTCCAAAGGAGTCACTTAAACTCGTTTGAAGAGTTTAGATGACTCCGAAAATAGAGTTGATGTGACTCTTACTTAGGAGTCAGTTCGACTCTTTTTCCAGAGTCCAGCATCAATGACTGTCATGGGGAGTCACGTTGACTCTCATGAGAGTTACGGTGACTCCTCAAGAGAGTCAATGTGACTCGTGAGAGTCAACATGACTCCTCGAGAGAGTCAACGTGACTCCTCATTAGAGTCATGGATGCTTGACTCCCTTTTAAGAGTCATTTTACTCCCTTTTGGCTTGCAGTGCTTATGGCTGGCAAAAATGCTAAGAATTATCACCAAAGCTTCCATGTAATTGTACCAGCTTTTCCAGCCACTTGAGTGAAAAGATATGCGGTCAAAATGTTGACCTTAAATATAATAGATCACTGTATACACATATCACAAATTAAGTTCATACTTTGCCATTTCTCGAACCACATACTCAAACAACCAATTACGATATTTGTTCTACCTTGGTCCTCACATTTAATATTCCTCGTTCCAAGAAACAATTTTTTATTGACATCTTTAAAGAGGGTACACTGAAAGCCAAAAGGGAGTCGAGGTTACTCTCAAAAAGGAGTCCAGCAAATTTTGACTCTGTCAATATTGACTCCATTTGGGGAGTCACTTGACTCCCCATAATTAACTCCCATGGGGAGTCAAATATCAGGACTCTCCAAAGGAGTCACTTAAAGAGTTGGGATGTCTCCGAAAAATAGTTGAGGTAACTCCTACTTAGGAGTCAGCTCGACTCTTTTTCCAGAGTCCAGTTTTAATGACTCTCGTGAGGAGTCACGTTGACTCTCATGAGAGTCATCTTGACTCCTCAGGAGAGTCAATGTGCATGGATGCTGGACACCCTTTTAACAGTTACTTGACTCCCTTTAAGGGAGTCAAGGTTACTCCCTTAATGGTCAATATTGACTCCATTTGGGGAGTCACTTGACTCCAAGGTAACTCCCAAAATGGAGTCCAGCAAATTTTGTCAATATTGACTCCATTTGGGTAGTCACTTTACTCCCATGGGTAGTTAAATATCATGACTCTCCTCAGGAGTCACTTGAAGAGTTGAGATGACTCCGAAAAGAGTTGAGGTGACTCCTACTTAGGAGTCAACTCGACTCCTTTTAGAGTCCAG
>JXSR01S000917.1:16001-27757 GCA_000969725.1 Ophiothrix spiculata | reverse complement strand
CAACCAGCGAGCGTTGTTCGACAGTGTGCAATCAACAAAAATGCCCGATCACAGCTTTATTTTTGCTTCAAAATCTCACTCTTTTATGAAAATTCAGCAACCTTTCTGACATTTAAACAACATTTTTGATCAACGGAAACAGAGCTTCATCGATACAGGTGAGTTATCTGAAACTTGCAAGCATTTTAAGCAGTGTTTGGAGACAAAAACCTTGACAAAAATCGGCAATTTTAGTACGTTTTACGATTTGTTTAAACCTTGTTGTTTTACCCCATAATTTCCCTCATTATTCGAAGCCCTGCCCTCCTTCCGAAATCTTAACCTTGTTGTCTAGATAACATTTTAACTATTTTAGCTTCTTTGGTTTATTTAGCTTGATGAATTAATGACTTTTGTTCCTTATTATGAACAGGGTCCTAAACTACACCATTACCCAGCTAGCGATAAATGGCTAGTTACGCGACTTTTGACATTTCCTATTGTAGTTTGGTAAACAAAAAAATATGTTTTATTTGGTGCTATTTTAAAGAGCTAACTGAAAGAAAACTAATAAGCCATAAATCAATGTTGTCGGGTTTTCGGTTGCGGAGATAAATTAGTTTTTTTGATGACTGACATGACTGAACCACCACCGTACGGACAGATCAAGGTAGATACTTCATTTACCCATTACTTGGCAGTAGAACGTTGATTTTTCACACCGCTGACACACAAATACATTGACGCATAGTTCATATTCAAGCAGGCATGACTTTAAGTGGGCTTGATAGTTTTGTTTTGATACTGACATAAAGTGTTTCTAGATACGTTTTCACCTGCGTTTTCAGATGTTTTTCTGAGTTCCGCGCAATATGATAGACCATTTTTATTTAAGAATATGTTATCAGGAAGATGATTTTGTCCATGCACAGCCACTTATTTGTACTAAAAAATTCTGATTTGTGGTTGCAGAGTTATTGATTTTACAAAGGTTTGCCAATTTTTTTGGAAGTGAAGAAAAGAGAATTTCAGTTGTCTACAAGTTATGTGGACATCCATGCACACTCAAGATTTTTTTTTAATATATCTGTTAAATCAAATGTAAATAAACAACAAGCGGCAAAAATAATGACTGTTTGGGTGTAATTTCTGCGCCTGTTCTTCCGCCTAAAGCAATTTTGATCAGCTCTTTATCATGCGGAACTAATCATCTTTAAACATCCCGCGCATGTTTGGGCGCAAAAAGCTTCAAAATAACACCTGTTGTGTGTGTACATTCAGACAATTAAAATATTGACCAAATTACTCTTGTGTATTGACAAGAGGTGTAACTGGATTGGTGCCGTGACCTTGCTTGGCGAAAATAAAGAAACTAAAAGATTTATCCCCTATCCTGCGGTCTCCAAAATTAGTTAAATTAATTATACAAAAACCTTCATAACTTTGCAACGGAAGGTCGGATTTGAAAAATTCAAACGGGTTTGGAAAAATTCATTTGAAGCAATTTGATTCATAATTTAAAAATTACCTGAAGTGTCTAATCAAGGTCAGTATTTTTAATGATATTGTAAATTCATATTTGTGTGTAAAATTTTAGAATATAGTTCAAAAAATAATGCAATTAAATATCCCGAAGTGATTTTTGCAAAATCCGCGTAGAAAACTTGTAAATCATAGCTCAAAGTTGTTGAAATACCTTACGAAAAAATCTGGTATATAACGCCATCTTTGTTTCCAGCCTAACTTACGTACACGGCATGGTCAACTGGCGTAAGAGCAAGTGCAATGCTCCCGGCAATGATTAGGTAACGATAGACTCTTTTTAATTTCCGAAATACGTGTGCGCATGTCCCATCCCATAATGTTCCGGTAATCATCGGAAGGGCAAAATATTTAAATTCATTCACAAATTACACCTCGGCCAACAAATTATTTTTGATGAAATTGTTTCCCTTTTAATATGTTTTAAATTATCTCCCTGAGGTTTGTTTGATCCTTTATTTGGTAAATCCATCTGAGGTACAAAAGTTAGGATTTAGGAAACACACCACCATCAAAGAATCATAAATTGCAAATTAATTCTCTCTCAATTTGAGCCATTTATGTGTAAATTTTTGCACTTTTTTGGATTTTACTATACTTTTAAGCTTTGTTTAGAGCATTTCCTTAAATGTTTAATTCTAGGGGGAATCTAGGCTAGTCCCTTTAATGGTTGCTAGTAATTTTCCCTGAAAGTTTTGGCGCAAAATATGCAATTTAGTCGGTTTTTAAGCAGAAATTATGTGATTTTTTGCGATTTTAGGGACTTAGGCTGAAATCCCAAAGGGGTAAATTTCTAAACTCCACCCCTTCAAAATGTTAACCCCACCTTATTTTGATTTGCGCACCACATATAGACGAATCCGACTAAGCACTCTCGAAAGGACGCCCTCTCACATCGCCGCCATTACGGGGGGTAGGTTGCATCAGACCCCCCTCATGTCAACCATATTTTTTGATTCTTGTCTTAAAATGTGCCAAATGTAGATAAAATAAGATTCCCCAAATTATATTTCAATCGGAGTTCATCTTCTGGGTCCTCCGTGGCCCTAAAGTTTGAGCGAATGACCCTTTTGAACATTGCGCAATAGTCATATGGCAGCTATTTACATAATATGGATTTTCAGTTATAAAAAATGGCTGCTGTGTGTAATATTTAATTTTGGGTGTTATTAAACTATATTAATGACACATGCAAGCCAAATGAACTACATCTTAATATAAAGCAGCTTTGCACAAGCCATAATAAGTCATTTAAACACATAGCTGCCCTATGGAATTCTTGTATTCCATTGTCAATATGGTATTTGACACCATAGCGAGTAATACTGGGCACATGTCTGCGGTGTGTATCATAATGCAAGTCTTGGGTGAGTCCTGCGGAGGTCAGCTTGTAGACACCATGTTGGAGAGGTCATATTCTTACCAAAGTCAACGATTTGAACATTGAATCCTCAAGATCACCAGAGGTTACTTTCTTCTCTCGGTTTAAAGCAAAGTTTGACTTGTTTTCACATTCATGTGATTAAGACAAGCATTTTACACAAAACAGGGTGGACGACAAAGTTATTGTACTCCATCAAGATAGCCTTCTACTGTCACAAGTGACATGCAGTCACAACAAACCATCGGGTTCCCTTTTTGCTAGCTTCTATCATCTACAGTTCCTGGTGGTTAACCTGCATTCGAACTATTGACGCACCATGGAACGATCTTAACAATTACCATCGCCTATTAACGTATGAATCTGTGAATGCTGCAGTATCACAGAGTGCATGAATTAAAACACTTAAATGACATCTGTGATATTTAATCAAAGAGATTCTTTATCCACTCGCCCTCTTCAGTGATTAAGTGCCAAACGCAGAGTACAAAGCAATTGCAGTCAAACTTTTAGCCATAAAACCAGAGAAAGAGGTAAATTTTACTCCAAGTAATCGGAAAGGCAACCTGGCAGCATTTGGTATAAACCAATTTTTTTTAAGACACGATTACTCAGTCAACTTCGCTTGCGGACTTGACAGGACCCAACTTATGGTTCATGATTGATGAGGATACTTCAGATTGACCGTCAATTTCTTGAAGAGAAAATGGAGAATTGAGCAACATTTGCTAATTATCAGAATTCTACAAGTAGAAGCAACATCAGTGCCATCAATGTTGTCAATGATGCTGCTCAGCGTGTAGTAAAACTGAGCTCTGACTTTCTTGGTGCAGCAAAATTAGAGAATCACCATCCAAACACTTTTCTGGTGGTTGAGCACAACAGGAAACAAAGGTTAAATTTTCACAAATGTAAACTTTATACAGACAATTTAGAACTGATAGGATAAAGTGTGAATTTGAAGATCCTCTTGTGACATTTTGTGTAAGTTAAGTTCGAGTATTATTGGACTTTGAATTATGGTATTACATGAAAAAGGCAGCTTTATGCTAGTTATGTGTTATCGCACATGGCAGCTATTCATTATTTTGATGTATTCGCCACATTTATTTGAATTTTAAATTCAAGATTGTATTTAAAACAAATCACCATTACATCATCCTATGCATGTGGAATATTTGCATGGCAGCCATTGCACTATACCATAATAAAGGTAGAAAATATATAGCTGCCATGTGACTATTGCGCAATATTCAAGTGGGTCATTCGCTCAAAGTTTAGGGCCCCGGAGGACCCAGAAGACGTACTCCGATTGAATTATAATTTTGGGGATCTTATTAAATCTACATTTGGCACATTTAAAGATAAGAATCAAAAAATTTGGTTGACATGAGGGGGGTCTGATGCAACCTAACGGGGGGCCATCTTACGCTTTATGTGCTGTTATCACAATAGTCAATGCATTGAGACGTCAGCCTTTTTGGTCTAACCCGGGACAAAATCTATGTCCATCTTAAAATCGAACTTCTCTTTAACTTTAATAAGTTCTAAATGAAATTTCTGCTGAATTAAAAGGTTTCTAAAATACACAATTTGGCGTGCGTTGTCAGAACGCTGTTCTAAGAGCGCGCTTTATAGCAAGCAATGAGCGGATACGCACTTTACTACATGCAGACTCGGTTGAATATTTTTACGCCGTGCCGTTCGTTAGTCAGTTTCGAAATGTTTCTGTAGTTTAAAAAGCATCCGATACGAAGATGATCTATTATTATAGGCCTATCGAATGACTATGAGCAAGTTCCATACATTCCGGTAAATACACTGGAGTAGGACCTATCTACATGATTTTGATTAAGTTATATTTAGGGCTTGTCGATAAAGTTAAAAGTTTATAGACGTAGGCCTACCGTCTATAATTTGTAAAAATGTATTTGTCTGCTTTCAGAACAGGCCTCTAAAACATGCTTTTCTTTTTAATCTATTAAAATGACAAAAATAATATAGATGGAAACAAAATATGGTATGATGCAATAAAATCATGCAGATGCCTTTTTATACTAGCTTTTTCCTGTTTTCAAATTGTCTGTTTTAGATTACTGTTGTAGAGTTTTTAGCTCAATATCTTTTTAATTTTTAGTGAATATTCCAATTAAGCAATTTCATTTTTTTCAAGAAGGTTCTTAGAATGATTAAAGGCCTAGATCAAAAGGGTTGATACTTTTATAGTTTATGTTTTATGTTTCACACCAAAGAATTTGCGCATCTTTCGCTATCATGACAGTTTTTTCCATGAGTAGGCCTATATATCCCGGGGTCCTATCACGACATAAAGAAGCCCATTTACTTTTTCCCTAAACGCTTTGTTTTATTGCGAATGAAAATACTATCTGATATTTTAGAAAATACATCCAAAAACTCCAAGAACAGCCATGAAAATTAACATCCAATACGCATATACAACGTATAAGGTATACAAAATTGGCCCCCCGATGGCCCCCCTCAATGGCGGAGGAAACAGCGCCACACACGGTTGAGACAAATCAACATGCGCGGTCGGATTCGTATATACTAAAATCGACCCGATCGGCCATTTAATTAACGAATACGATGCGTTTTAAGATGGCGCTCTTACGTGTAATCCTATGGAACCTCAGCATATTTCCGAAACCGCATGCCCTACGTTAATGATATTTTGGTGACTGGGTAGACCTGGAGCTGAACCGGATCCAGCAACAATTTCAGCGCAAAATATGCTAATTAAGCACCTAATTTTCAACTTTGTCCGATTTCAAAGATTAAGGTGTCAAATTGTGTGTCTTAGACCAGCGATCAAAAGTGCCAATGGTGACCCGTTGTATGACCTTTCCCTTGGGATCCACCCCACAACTGAATGATTAAGTAGGCGGTCGATACGCAGGCGAGACTTCTGGTTCGTGAACCATCTTGTAGATCATTTTGACATAAAATAGACATGTTTTGCACGCTTTTATTTTAGCCCAAAATAGGTGTTTTTTAGCCAAAATAACCAAATTTGTCTGAAATATTTTGCATGCTATACATTTGTATGCGCTTAACTTTTTTAATTTTTTTGCCCCCCCCCAGAAATTCTTCTTGCCCCCCAGTTTGCCCCCAGAAATGAGATGCTGATAGAATAAATTGAAAAAGCAGATTACACTAAGCTTATGACCAACGTTATTTTGGCTTACATACTTACAAAAGTTACAGCTTGAAAGTTGTATTCCAGTTACTTCTCATCTTATGTTAAGGTCACACTCCTGGCTACACTTTTTGGCAAAAAAGTGAACCCTCTATCTAGAGTGTAGTTCAGCTGGCCTTGACGTTGATGTCACTTTCAACTAAGACTAATGCAGTGTATATTTGGGGGGGGACAGCTCACCAGTCCGACAGCTCTCTAGTCCTACAGCTCACTAGTCTGACACCTCACTATTTATTTAAAATATACTTGCTTGTCTGAATTTTTGAAAAGGTTCGCTAGTCCAAACTATAAAAACAGCTCGTCAGTCCAAATTGTTAAAACAGCTCTAGTCCGAATTTTAAAATAGGCTTGCTAGTCCGAATTTAAAAATAGCTCGCTAGTCTGAGTAGGAAAAATTAAGTGTACATTTCTAATACCTTTTTTCAAAATTCAGACTTACGAGCTGTTTTTAAATTTCAGACTAAACGAGCCTATTTTTAAATTTCTATGCACTGTAAACTTAGCAATTTCATCCTTTTTTGAAAAACCTAACACTGTAAAGTTAAAAGTTAAAAGCACTCATTTTGGAACTGGCACTCGTTTTGGTACTCATTTTACCACTTGTTTAAGTACTTGTTTTTGAAAATGAGTACTAAATCAAGTGGTTTTTGAGTTTTAAAACATGTGCCAGTTCCAAAATGGGGTGCTTTTTACTTTACAGTGTAAAAAGCGCAGTATAAAAAATTAATGTCAGTGACCAATGAAATCAGTGCATGGTCCTAACTGTTCATACTTGTGTAGTTTTGTAGCTTTGTCGGTGCATGTTTATGTTTTTGCAAAAATTTGCCGCTTCCAGTAGTCGTAGCAGCAAAGCTACATGATGCTGAGATAATCGATATCGGCAAACATTTGTCGTACGACAAGATTTTTCAAGCAACTTCGAACAACTGATGAATCTCACCTGACGTCTAGGGCTCTGTAGGCACTGAACTTGACTGAAGCCTATAATTAATGGAAGCATGAGGTGCTGACTCAGTGAGGTCACCATTTGATCTTGTTTGCCTATTGGGCAAATCAACAGGACAATTGTGGCTAGCATCATCTCCCCGATTTATGAGGCCAATGGGAGTGCTGCAAAGATTAGGCACAAGTAAGCAAATCCAGTTACTGAGTTAGATTTGGCCTAATCAAAACTGGATTTTGTTTGTTGGATTTTTTTGAAGAAAATTTAGTATTTCACAGAAATAATGCAGTTGATTTTTTTAAAGAAAAAATCTTAACTCTGGTTTTTGTACTTTAAAAACAATAAGTGATTGCTTGCTTGGTGAAGGGAGGGGGGGGGGGAGTAGTGTACCGAATGCTGGATTTATTTCATACCGTTCACTTTCATCACTGCGACAGTTTATACTGTATTTTCAAAACTTGTTGAGTAATTTAGGATTTTTGGAAAAGCTATGAACTGATGAATGGTTTGAAAAGGACATTTTTATGATATACCAATATGTAGATTTTATGGAGTACTTAAACTTTAACAAAACTACACACTTGAGTTGACACTCTATAGTAAGGCAAAGAAACAAGTAAATGCTGTCAATTTTATTGGCTTGGCCAAACCAGATTTAAAAAAAAAAACAGGTCAAAGGGATGATTGTTTACACAATTTTGTGTGCGTTAATAGAAGGTGTAAAAAATTTAGATTTTTCACTAAAATTACAACTATGACCTTATTTTAGTGAAATTTCAAAATAAGATAATAAGAATACAAAAACTTTTAAGAAAAAGCTCTTCAACATTTCTGCCCCACAAGTATAAACGCAGTATGACAAGGTTCGAGATTTGACCCCGATTTGACTGCCAAAAATGGCAAAAAATAAAAATTCTTTAAATAGAGAATGACACAATTTTGTGTAGAATTCAAATATGAAGTCAAAAATGCTTAATCTTGAACTTGAAATTTCCTCCATTGACTAATACAGGGTCAAGATGGTCGAAAATGTGGTAAAAACGGACAAATCCAATTGTTAAAAAAAATTGCATTTTAATTTTAAAAAGCAAATTGAGCAAAAATAAATATAATAGCCTCATGTGCAACATTCTCAAGCATATTCCTTTTGATTTTTATGTCCTTAGGGCTTGAAATAACAAAATGCAATTTTTTTTAACAAATGACCATAATTTTTTCGCGGGTAGGGGTAGGGGTAGCATATATGAACTTTTTTACACTTTAAAAGAAGTAAATTTATTCAAAAATGTAATAACCTAAGTCTATATAAGACAATTAATTTTCACATAAAATTTGGGGTAAATGAAGTCTGTAGAGCTTTCCTATCAGATTTTATATTGATTTGTTGTCCGATTTTACGGAAAAACACTGTTTTTTCAGCCTACTTTTGTCACATGAAACGTTGGTTTTGAGTGACCAGTACAAGCAAACAATGTAACTGATTTGATTGAAAATGGTTGTATTTGAAGTATTTCAGTACAAATTATACAAAACATAATCTAAGACATTAATATCCCCATGTATTTTAGGTGTACAGGGCAATATGCCATGTTTGGTAAAATATTTTGTCACCGACAGACAATTGCCCATTTTTGACCAAAAATGGACAAAAAACACAAATTTCCGAAAAAACGGTAAGAGATATGATATTCTAGGTTACATAAGGCCAACAAAAAAAAGAACTCTGTCTCAGCTTACGTAAGGTCAAAACCCTAAGCGCTATGCGTTTTTTTTTATAGTAAAAAAGGGCTACGCGGATGCGGAAATGACCCCTAATTTTTTTTAGTGCATTTTTTTGGCCACTATTTTTTTTTTCGCGGCCGTTTATTTAACTTTTTTTTTCTCTCGATGTAAGAAAAAAATAGAAAAGCAAAAAATCTCCTGGAAACCTAAAAAAAAAAAAAAGAAATGCGGTAAAATTCGAGACAGAGTTCTTTTTTTCTTTGGCCTAATCAGAAACTACAGACAGTTTTACCTAAGAAATGATATATTTCAATATTTCTTGATTATATTTTCACCCCTAAATAATTTTTTCACACTTTTGGCAGTGAAATCGGGGTCAGATTTTGAACCTTGTTGTATGTGCGTCTAAACTTGTGGGCAGAAATGTATCTGCAATGCACATACTGCATTTTTACGTTGTGGGTCATATTTGTTTTTCATGTTCAGTTCCATAAACTAAGAAAGTTCAAAAGTTTACATTATTTTTAAAATACCAGTGAGCTATATCAGTTGGGACAACTTTGTATGGTTATTGACAACCTTTGGCCAAAATCCCACTCTTTGGCCCCAAAATGACATCATGTTCAGCATGTAATCCACTTCTAGAAATTCAAGTTTGATATTTAGTGTCTATAAAATCTCCCAAGGGGGGCTCACAGGTTTACCAAAGGCCCCTCAAAATTTGAAAAATGGTTTACATAACGGTTGCATTTTGCAAAAATTACCATTTTTTGACCAATTTGTCCTTTGGTTTACCTACCGGTTGCCAAATTGGGCATTTAAAGTTAAATTTACATTGTAAAAATGTATTGAACAGTCTAGATAACGGTTGTTAAAAAAAAAGTCAAATTGGTTTACATATGGGTAGCATTTTTTCGCTTCCTCAGCTTTACAAAACGGGTGGTAGTCGAAAAACTCTGTCCGCGTGTCCGTACCCAACCGAAATCTGAGTACCCCCTGACTATAAGAAAACATTCGATAAAAGTACTAGGTTTACCCCAGCCTATAAAACAGCTTCATTGAGTTCATTAACAATAACATTTGATTCCATGAAATATCCTGAAAGTAAAATTGTACGGTTCCGTTGATTTATATGCCGAAGTCAAAAGTCAGTCCAGATCCATTAATCTTTGCTTCCATATGGACATCTAGTATAGTACTCTGTTCTTCACTGAAGTAGTTCTTCCAATCCCCGATTTTCCCTGAAAATATAAAAAGAAAACATCTTTGAATCACTGTAATTGACATGATTGATAGACCTTATTATGGTCTGTTTAAATTATGGTAAATGTTAGCAGGATATCCATCCTATTTTGTAGCTCATTTAAAGAAAAACATTAAACTTGCTACAATTATGGACTCCCATATTTGTCCAAATTGCATGTAGGCCTAGGCCCCGCATTTTGTTATATGTTACTCTCAATGAATGCCAAAACTCTTGTCCCCACCAATTGCCCCTATACATTTGGAAAATTTGCTCTCTCACTGAAATTCAAAATCATACATTCACTCAATAATCCTCATTCACTGAATGCTCACAATTTCTTTACCCTGCCAATTGTCGTGTGTTTTTGAAATGTTGGTCTCATTGAATACCCCAGTCTTAAAAGTTCGATAGTCTGAACTTTGTCTGTATGCATATGAGTGGTGCTCTGGCAAAATGAGCGGAAAGTCGCGATTGAAGATTTTGAATAAATGGCTGCTAAAGTAAATATATGGTAAAAAGATGAAATTTTGTTTTGGGACATAAAATGCATTAATATATAACTTGTGTGAAACCATCAAACTATACTCGCGTTTTGAAAGTTATTTACGCCGGGAAGTGCATTTATTCACCTGGTAATTTATCACGTTTTGCTATCATACACTAGATAGTAATCAGTAACTTTGAAATTGATTTGTGGCAATTTTTTACTGCCAGATTTTGAGTGGAGTGCCTTGTATTTCGATCTCTAAATGAAGATTGTAGAAAGAAAGTATGATATATTATATACTATTTGAAAGCTGAGATTATACAGAATTTTAAAAAATGTCATAAACTCAATTTTGAAAATCGTGACTTTCCGCTCATTTTGCAAGAGCACCACTCACATGTGGCCAATCCCCCGGTCCCCCAAGTCAACATAAAAGTGGTAACCATGCGTGTAGATTTCGCGGAAAAGGTGTATATTTTCACTGTAATTTGCGGACCGCGAAATCATAAAAAAGGGGGGATTTTGAGCATCCATCTCCGTAAAATTTAAAAAAAGGGTATTTCACAGAATTGGTAAATCCGACTCGGTCTACATCCTCTGAGCCAGGCATACTAACATACGGAATTCTATCTTAATTCTGTGGACTTGGAAGATGCGGGAAAGATGTAACAAGATCTGGTAGTACAACAGACATCATAAAAGTAATGTATATAGTTATGTTTTGTTCTTAAGCATGTTATATATTAAATTTTAAGAGTCTTTGAAAAGGGGTGTCTGAAAATCTTGTTTTTAAAAACCACTGCATGAAATAGGGGGTATTTTTTATGCTAATTGCTCCTAATTTTTGCCCAAAAAAGGGGGGTAAAAGCAATGAAAAATCTTTGAATATTTATGTTGGCTTTGGGGACCGGGCCAATCCCTCCCGTCCTTCATTGAGCCTACCTTTTCTCATGAACTGTGCCGTTGTTTCAGCACTCTTTGGTTGTGTTGGTTTTAATAGATTCATTGTTATTTCCCAGTGTCTTCGGTTTCTCAGGATCAGAATCCATAAATCCCGCCTACCTTTTCTCATGAACTTTGCTGTTGTTTCAGCACTCACTGGTTGAGTTGGTTTAGTTTCATTGTTATTTCCCAGTGTCTTCGGTTTCTCAGGATCAGAATCCATAAATCCCGCCTACCTTTTCTCATGAACTTTGCCGTTGTTTCAGCACTCATTGGTTGAGTTGGTTTAGATTCATT